>CABFVX010000546.1:206230-230263 GCA_902151425.1 Timema shepardi
GGGGGGTGGGGGGGGGGGGGGGGGGTGCGATTGGACCTGCTCGGCCTATCATTGCTTGATATTCTATGTGAGTTGTTCTTTGGAGCTAGGTTTATTAATACTTTCTTACTTGTTTTAATGAGCAGCTATTACAAGATATTAAAGTTCTGAGCCATTTGTTTTAACACCCTGTATTTATTAAAATGTCGAATATATACGAACGCGTGTTTTAATTACTATTGAAACTAGGTTCGACTGTCAAGGGTGTAATATGAGTTTAGCTGAGATTGGGTACTATACGTTTGGCTAGGAAATGAACACAATGGATGAAAATAATAGTTTTGCAATAAAGCTTATCTATTTGAAACCTTATCACACACTAGTACTCTTTGTTTGGCAGCACCTAGAAAACTTGTGGAAGTAACACTTTGGTGTTTAAGATTGTAGGTGAAACGGCAAACGTTATCCTACTCATGAATTCGTTATACACTGAACATACGACTACTAATGACCTACTTAGGTGGCCGCATGACAAGACGTCATTATAGTGTCAGAATAGGCTGTCGATGACAGGGAGATCGAGGGTTGAATCCCGGTCGGGTGTACTAAATGTTTTCCCACTCTCCTCCACGCAAATTTGTGTACACTTACTCTAGATTAAACCGTCCTAATACCTAATTCGTAAGAGTAATTAGTATATATGCGTGTATCCTGAACAGGTAGTAAGAGTGGTGCTAAAAAAAAGATTACTAGTGATTTTTTTCGGTGGTATAGCTGTATCGGTGGGTATGCAGACTAAATGTTAGTTTAGTTTGATTTAGTTTTCTGGTGATTAAGTGAACGAAATTCGAGTCCCAGCAGAGTTTACTGAGAGGGTGGATTTACTAAATTTTTTACCGGCCTCCTTCCACACAAATGTGGGTATATTTTCTCTAAATCCTACCTTGTTCATCCCTACCCTACTAGTATAATTAAAATGCGTCTAGCCCGGACGGGTAGTAGGACGTGACAGGAATGTGAAGTTAAAGCATAAAGAATGAGGAAGGAAATGAGTGCTACGAGATTAGGGGGGAGTAGGGGAGAATGTTGGCGAGTGGTAGGGGGTGTATGGGTGAGTAGGAATTTAGGGGGAGATGATAGAGGGCGCTAATAAACTATACTGATTTGGTAGGTATAAAATGTAAAGCTTTTATATATAACAACATCTAAAATACAGCTTATGATTGGACCTTGGTCTAGATTTGGTCTCAGAAGTCAAGCAATCCAATATTTCGACTACCAACTTTATTGATGTCGTAACGTTTCTAGAAATATCTCATCTGGTCTTGAAATGTAACTTACCGCGGGGTAGATCTCCCAAGCAGCGAATATGATGTCTGTAAGTCTTCTGAAGAGCCTTTGATGAAAAAATAGAAGTGGCAGTAAGGGGCAATACAGTAGAAGAAATCCAGAACATATACTTCCACACCATAGACAACAGAATACAGCCCCACGACCCCATTGTACTATTGAACTTATCAGTTTTCCACTGCGAGATATATCCTTTGAATTAAAAAAGAAATCTAACATTTTGCACAAATTTTAGTCTCGATTAGTTTCACATGTTTACATTTTTTAAATTCAAATAGTCTATTTTAAGAAATATAAGAATTTAAGTTTTATAAACGTTGGGATATATTATGCATCCCATACACTTGACAAATATAGATTTAATAGTTAAGAAAAAAAATCCTTCACTCAAGTTTAAAAGTGATGACAATATACAATACTGCAGTTTTAAATGAATCCAAAACTAAATTCCAGAAAGAAACTGAGTAAGTCGGGATACTAGACCACAAAATATAAATAAAAATAAAATGAATGAAAAGGTAGTGCTAGCCGAGTTGGCGACAAGGATCGCCCTTCCAGAGCGTGCAAATTGCGATAGAGGTGAACGCGAACTGTCGAGTTAAGCACGACCCGTCTGCCAACCGCCAGCAGAATAGTGCATGGATCAATAAGAATAGGATGTTTTATACAATGGCTTGCAATCATTACAAATAAACATGATATTGTTTAATACTAATTGTACTAGTATGAGGTTTAGTTTTATATAATTTTTAAAAGGTAACATTTGTTCATATCGTGGATGAAAAAGAGATGTGTTTTGTTAGATGAAAATAATTTTTCTTTGTCTAATTTCGTAGATAAAATTTAAATAAAAATTGATGCATACACTTCTAGAGTGTGTTGTATATTCCTTTAATTTAAAGGTTAATATGTTTTGTTTGTTTCTTTTTAACATAACAAATTATATTTTTTTGAGGGATGCATAACGTGATAACACTTTCTGGTGTGTGTGTATGCATAGCTTTTTTATAAACTCAATATAATTTTCTTTACATAAACATTAAAAATATTTTTATTTGGTTCCATGTTACGTAACTGTGTTTAACTCTAGTTTTTCTATGCCATTATTTGTGTTATTTTATGTGTATTATTTATTTATATTTAGCTTATGTTTTAGTTGTAGTTTTTGCTTAGGTGTAAGAAAATGTGATAGTCTTATCTTCACCATTAAAGTCAATTGCTATTTTTTCATATCACAAATATACCAATAAATTACTATGAAATAACCTCGACCTTGGTGGTATTGGGGTAAATTTCTAGCCTCAGGACGCTATATTCGTGGGTTCAAACCCAGCCGGTGTCAACGGATTTTTACTGAGCGATAGAAATGCATTGCACGTCTTCCTTCGGAGGGAAAGTAATTCCGTCGCTCCCATGTCGATTATGGCATATAAAGGAACTCTGGAAGGTATGTGAAAACACCCTTACTGGCCAAATTTGTAGGTTCTTTTGCACTAGTTCATATAAATTCAGTGTGAAAGTCATCATGGTAACTACCACACTTTATGAACTCCCCTAGTGCATGGGATCTCTACCAGATTGTGCAGGCAGGACTAACCAGCAGAAGCGGTGAGTGTATACCCAGCGCTGAATGTATAGAAATGACATTAAACCAAACTTCCTGTTGTTGATCTTTATCTCCAATATTGATTTGAAATGTCTATAGAAGGTTTCAGCGCTGTTAGTGTTAAAAAAACGCGTAATATCAAAAATGTAATCATATCAGAAGATTCTATAAATGAACTTACTTAAAATTTCACAAAATTTTATTTGTCAACAATAGTAGTTAGTGTGGAAAACATTTATTATTAGTACAGAGGGATCTGACTCCTTATCACAGTTGGTAGCGTGTCTACCTACTGAGCTAAGGGTCCCGGATTCGATTCCCGGTATGGATGGTAAACTTATAATTGGTGAAATTTGGGTTTACCCTTTCACATTGATAAATTAACGGCTGGAGACCTGAATTTGTGCCTGTTTTAGTCTTAAGTTAGTTTATAAGACACATGACGCTACGACAGGCCTAGCAAGCCGGCAGTGAAAAAAAATATTATTTGAATAAAAAACTGACCCAGACAATAGGATGGAGACAGTAGAGGACGTATGTATAGTATTTATGTATGAATATACTGTATAATACATTGTATGTAAGTATATTCGTACATGTATACTGAGTCACTAAGTTAAATGACTGTTGCCGTTACTTTAAATTCACAAATAACCTGGCTTTTCATCCATCTTGTTTCTGTACTTTCGTGTTGAGCTCGACTGCTAAGGACGGGGAGATCGAGGTTCAAATCTCGGTCGGGTGAACTGGGGATGGTTTTTCCTAAATGGTTTTCCACCCTCCCTCCACGCAAATGCGGGTTCACTTCCTCTAATTCCACCTTCCCATTTTCCTAATCCATTAGAGTAATTAGTACTTAAAGCGTATAACCCGAACGGGTAGTAAGACGTGGTGCTAAATATAATAATAAAAATGTTTCTGTACTTACATTTAAATGCAACACGCACATAATATTCCTTTTCACGAACACATGTATATTGTAGGAAAGTGTAACTAAGATATTTCACGTCCTTGTGAGACAGTTTTAAATAATCAGAACAAATGCGAAGACAGAAGTAATCCAGGTAGCTATGTATGAAGACTGGTTTTAATGAGTTGTAAGCTATATGAATTTACAGTCCCTTTAAACAACTCTTTGTCCCCCAGGTTGGGAAGCAATTACTTAGGACAGAAATAAAGATGAATACTTTGTTACCCTAACTAATAATGACTGGCCAAAAAGTGTGGCCTGCAAATAGTGAAAAAGTAAGTTTGATATTCAAAATATAGCATGAACAAAATTAGTACACACCACAGATGAGCGAAGTTTGTTCTAGCACACTCCATCCACTCCTCTCGTGTTTTTACCCTCTCTTTCCTATTGCTCTAAAACCTAGACTGTCTCTGTATTTATTGGATTTTATCTTTCTCTCTCCAAGTTAACATTCATTTTATAATATTTGTATTTTAATTATATCATGCAGATGTTGGCAGACTACCTTTTTATTTTATTCAAACGATAGTTAAGTGTATATATTTAGTAAATAAATAATAGTCACTAATTTAAACATTTATTTTAAAACCACATCATTATATAGAATGATCCAAAAGTCACGCAAATCTGTTTTTACAAGGATATTTCTCGCAGGAGAACATGAAAAAATGAACATGTTGTTTATATGTACGACAAAACTGTAATGTTGGCCGGGTGTTGTGCAGAACGTGTGAGCTTGAGACGTACACTAGGTCTAGCCAGTTGAGTTACAGCAATTGAAAGTGTGAGATGAGTTTTTCATGAGCAGAAGGCGTATTCATTTTAGAACATTTATTTTAAGGCCATGGCATGGTTTCATTTACGTGGTCATGTAAACAGTTCGAACAGTAGGTTTTGGGGCTCTGAAAATCTACACGTTTTCCATGAGGTGCCTTTACACAGCTAGAAGATTGGAGTGTGTTGTCCAATTCCACGTCGCGGGGTGGTGGGTCCTCCTTTCTTTAGAGAAAATGTTGGTGTTGAACGTTACCAGGAATTTGTTATGCAGTTTATGCATTATTGGAGGAAATAGAACGTGATTGTGGTTTTCAGCTAAATACAGCCACTACATACACAGCCAATTCCACCATGACAGTGATGGCTGAGTTTTTTGGTGATCGTGTGATTTATAAGGGTTTGTGGCCACCTCGTTCCCCAGACCTAACGCCACCTGATTTTATTTTCTGTGAGAATACTTAAAACAGACAGTGTATGCAAACAACCCTTGAACCTTGGCTAAACTTCAAACCAACATTGAGAGGTGCATTGCAACCATACCCCAGGCAATGATTCGTTGTGTGTCTATAAATGTGGTTAAACGAGTGAATCTGTGTTACAGAGAAGTAGGATCACACTTTCAACACCTTTTGTGATTTCCTCATGCTTTATTGTTTGATTCACATTATATGTATGTATTATATAGCACAAAATATAAGATTTTCTTTGGGTTGCGTAACTTTGGAATCACTCTGTACTAGAGAAGAGTTATCGGTCCTTAAATACTGCATATGGCCGTGGCCTAACCATTTGAAGGAAACTTTGTACTATTATTACTTGACTAGTCTACTCTCTCCATGAAATAAAAGTCATTGTACGTTATTTTTATTTGTCTTTGAGAATAGATAACCAAGTCATCGAGCAGTAACGTTCTCGGATTCATCGATACCACAAGTAACTATAACAGTTCATTATACATCCCTTTCTAAGAACTTCCTTGTGATTGTGGATATATACAAGAAACCTTCGTTTAAACTTCGAAAGAGTCGAGTTCAGTATTTATGCACATGCTTGGATGAACTCAAGAATACTATAATTGTTGACATCGATATGTCTTATTTTTATGGTTGGGTAGATTCCTCAAGCAAAGAATCGATCATATCAACCCATCGATAAAAGCCTTTACCAGTGAACCAGTTTGAACTTATCTTATTCTTGATCATTTTAATAAACACTCCACCACGCTGACCTTAATGACCTCGTACTTCAATTAATTATTTATGTAAAAATTATGATACAGATCATTTTTAAAGGCTCGGTGCTTTATTCCATGTGCAAGTGACATATATCATGGGTTTCATCCACTAAAGCACAATGAAAAACGAGCTCTTTACAAGGTGTGATGCTTTTACCGCTTTTGTACTTCATTCATATATCCTGGGTTTTCTTGAAATATACATCAATTACAGGGAGAAGGTATTTACATCTACGGTTTGACATATATTAAATTTATCATTTTCAATATATCAATCTTCAGCAGCTCATTTGGACCAAGTATACCCCTGTTTATTTATTTTTTACGGGTTTCCCCTGTTGCCTTTACCTCCTCACTTGCCAACAGATACATTGACAAGATGAGGAAGCTTTGCGTCCTCTATGAAATTTAGTAGTGGGTGGATGGTTGAATGTTGGCTTTTGAATCCAAATTGGAGGTCCGGGATTATCTTGTGCGCTTCTGTATGTAGTTTTAGTCTTTTTAGTATAAGTATTTCGAATAGTTTGCCTGGCGTACTTAGTAGACTTATAGGTCACCTATTCTGTGGAAAGATGCCGTTCTTTCCTGGTTTTGATATTGATATCACCTTGGCTTCTTTCCAGGTATTTGGGAAATAGGCGATTTTGAGGGCTGCATTAAATATATGTGTAAGGTGGGCTATTGCTTTATCAGGTATGTTCTTTATCGACTCGTTTTTAATTCCGTCTAGTACTGGTGCTTTGTTCAGTTTCAGTTGCTTTATAGTGGTTTGGAGCTCCTGTTCTGTGATGGGGGCGGGTAAATCTGTTATGGGTCTTTGGATGTAGTCGTTTACAGATCTGGTGACGTCTCTGTTGAAGTTTTGGTCGTGTACGGGATTAGGTTTGAATTGGTCTTCTAGTGTTAGAGCTATGGCATTTGCTTTGTCCAGGCTGGAGAAGGCCATCCCCTGTTTCCCATGGATGGCTGGCGTGTTTGATTTTTTCGAAGTCCCTTTTAGTACTTTTGTTATAGTGCAGGTTTTCTGCATGTTGGTGGCTGTGTCGGTGACGAATGTGTTAAAGTTTGTTCTCCTGATTTGGTTTACGGTTCTCTTTACTATTGCCTTTAGTCGGTTATATCTGGTGCGCTCATTTGGTGTTCTTAGTCTCTGCCAGTCCCTACGTGCCTCCCTTTTTAGGGATAGTAGATAGCTTAGTTCCGGATGGTCGATTCTGAAGTCATGGTGTTTTCGTGATATCGTAGTATTAATTTTGTAGGTTTCTTGGAGCGTTGTTGTAAAGAGTTCTATGGCTGCGTCGATGTCTTGTTCAGTGTGTATGTCTAGGTACCTTTGTAGGGCCTCTTATAGGTCTGTTTTGAATTTGTTCCAGTCAGTTGTGCTTATCGTTGGTTTTCGCCAGTTAGTTTGATGCTGTAAATTTACTTCCCACTCGCATAACAGTGGATTGTGATCATAATCGAGCTCTTGGAGTACTGTAAGGGTGTCTGGCATTATTTTTAGATTTGTTAGGATTATATCTAATATGTCCGGTCTATGGAGATAGTTTCCGGGATAATAGGTGGGAGTGTCTGGTGCTATGATGTTGTAATATGCTTCATTTGCGTGCTCTTCCAGTATCCGTCCATTCCTGTTTGTAATTCTACTATTCCACAGCGTGTTCTTACTATTTAAATCGCCACCAATAAAATAGTTGTCAGATGATGTAATATTGTCTAAGTCTTGTTTTAGCAGGATTTTGGACGGTGGATTGTAAGCCGCCACAAAGTTGATATGTCCTGTTTTTGTGCTAATTGATATGGTTGTTGCCTCAAGGTTTTCTGTGTCGTTGATGTTTGCATGTTAAAGTTTGTTCTCCTGATTTGGTTTACGGTTCTCTTTACTATTGCCTTTAGTCGGTTATATCTGGTGCGCTCATTTGGTGTTCTTAGTCTCTGCCAGTCCCTACGTGCCTCCCTTTTTAGGGATAGTAGATAGCTTAGTTCCGGATGGTCGATTCTGAAGTCATGGTGTTTTCGTGATATCGTAGTATTAATTTTGTAGGTTTCTTGGAGCGTTGTTGTAAAGAGTTCTATGGCTGCGTCGATGTCTTGTTCAGTGTGTATGTCTAGGTACCTTTGTAGGGCCTCTTATAGGTCTGTTTTGAATTTGTTCCAGTCAGTTGTGCTTATCGTTGGTTTTCGCCAGTTAGTTTGATGCTGTAAATTTACTTCCCACTCGCATAACAGTGGATTGTGATCATAATCGAGCTCTTGGAGTACTGTAAGGGTGTCTGGCATTATTTTTAGATTTGTTAGGATTATATCTAATATGTCCGGTCTATGGAGATAGTTTCCGGGATAATAGGTGGGAGTGTCTGGTGCTATGATGTTGTAATATGCTTCATTTGCGTGCTCTTCCAGTATCCGTCCATTCCTGTTTGTAATTCTACTATTCCACAGCGTGTTCTTACTATTTAAATCGCCACCAATAAAATAGTTGTCAGATGATGTAATATTGTCTAAGTCTTGTTTTAGCAGGATTTTGGACGGTGGATTGTAAGCCGCCACAAAGTTGATATGTCCTGTTTTTGTGCTAATTGATATGGTTGTTGCCTCAAGGTTTTCTGTGTCGTTGATGTTTGCCCTGTAGTGCGGAAGATAGTCTTTTATAATGACAGCCGTGCCACCTCCCTTACCGTGTTCCCTGTCCGTCCTGTAGATATTATGTCCTGAGATGTTAAATCGCTGATCTGTCTTTAAGTGCGTTTCACATATAAGCGCCAAGTCAACTCCGTAAGTTCCTAATAGTTCCTCAAATTAGTGTTTCTGATGAAGAATTCCGTTGGCGTTCCATATTAGTATTCTGAGTTGATTTTTAACTATACTTTGTGATTTAGTCGTCATTTGTACCAAAGTAGAAGTCGGTGGCTGCTTCTATTATTATCATCAGTTTAGACATTTTATCGTCTGCCTGTTTAATCTTTGGTATGTAAGTTTTGATATGTTTGAGTTGACCTCAAATGTTTATCTCCTTGAATAGCGTTAAAATTTCTTTTAAGTCAAAAGGAGTCGTTTGTTCTTCTTCCTTCGTCTGTTGTGGGTCGTTCCGTCTGGTAAGCAGGATGTCTCTGTACGATCGTGGTGCATTGCTAGTGTTGGTTGGTGGCGTAGTTTTGTTTGGTAGTAGTGGGAAATCCTGTTTTGTTGTTGCCATCTTTTGCGTGAGGGTAGATAGTTTGTCATTTTTTTGCTGTCTTTGGTCGATTTTTTCCTCAATCAATTTTTGGTATTCAGGGCACTTTGAGTAGTTTGCGGTGTGGTTACCGCCACAGTTCACACACTTGGCAGGAGTTGTGTTGTCTTTTTTTTTGCAGTCAGAGGACAAATGCGGCGTCAGGCATTTGACGCATCTGGGATTGTTGGCGCAGTTGTTTTTAGAGTGCCCGTATTTTTGACATCGATGACATTGCAAGATGTAGTTTTGTGTCTGTACATAATGCTCTATTTTGACACGGGTGTTATTGATGCAAGTTTCCTGAAACAGTTTATAGTTCTTGTCGGTTCTTGGGAGAGTACAAACGAAAATTGGTAGTAATTTGACGATATCTGGTGTTGTATTTTCGGTCTGTGTTCTTGAAGTAAATTTTCTTATATCAGTTGCTGTGTAGCCCATTGTTTGAAGTTCCTCCTTTATTTCGTCAGTGGGCATGTTGGGTGGGAGCCCTTTTATGACAAGTTTTAGGGGCTTGTCACTCGGGAGAGTAAAGGTATGATATTCTTGCCCTGCTTGTTTGAGAAAGGCTTGAAGGGTCTTAAAGTCGTCGAGTGTTGAAGTGTGGATTTTGAGGCCGTCTCTTATATAAAATATTTTGAAGGTCCCTGTCATGGTTGTTTTCATAGTCTTTGATATTTTGGAATAATTTGACGTCCCTGCTACGACTATGGGTGGTATTCTTGGTTTGGATTTTTGAGAGTTTGAGGTGCCTTGTCTAGCGTTTTCGCTTGGTAGTTCTACGGTTTCCATAGGTTCGTCTTCACGAACTGTCAGTAACTTGTATTGGTTGGTGACTTTGACTGATTTTGGTGGCTTGTCCTCCTTTGGTTTAAATAGTAGTTTCCTCTTAAGGATAGATGCATCAGTGAATTAGGTTTCCTCCGTCTCGTTATCTGATAGTTCCACGTCAATGTCCTCGTCCTCTAGATTCCTAGCCCAGTCCTGGGTTTGGTGACGTTTTTTCTGTGCACGTCCAAGTTCTGCAAGCTTGTTCATTTTTGAGTTTGTTGTTGGCCCTAAAAAGGGCCTACAACGGTTTAGTCGGTTTTTGTTGTTTTTGGTTTGTCAGTTATCTTATTGATGGTAATTCGTCTGTGCTACGACCACTTGTTGAAATGCTCACCTTTTCTGCCGTCGTCCACAGATAATTTAGGATATTTGGAGTAAATTTCCCAAAATTAAACTTGTGCAATCACATTTCACCTTATACACACAACCTCCTGGGTCGACGTCTGTAGATCAACTCTCGATGTAAACCTCGATCTCGATCTCCTCGATCTCGATCACCCCTGTTTATCCTAGTGTAGCGATGTCTTACAGTACAACAAATTTCGTGCGAGCGCTCCAATTAGCAACCATGCTTACGTTTGTGAACGTTTAACATAATAATTTGTTTAAAGGATGATGCCCACTTACCCTTACCCCTCTCTGATTGATACTATCTCACTGTTGTGTGCTGAATGTATGGCAATGGTTGATGCGCGTAAGAGGCGTAATCCGTCCACCATTCTATTGAAACATTTTGTAAGTCTATTCTTTTTAAATTTAAGGTTGTACAGTTGGGATTTTGGATGGAACAGAAGCAGAGACTTAGAAAGTTCACGTTAAAATTTTGTAGTGTGCGTCAGAGCCACAGTGGGGCTACAATCAATAATTTTCTAACATGTCGACTCCAAGAAAGCACAGGTTGTGTGGTGGTACACAGAAACAAAATAGGTCACTTAGGTGGAACAAAACTTCCACCATGTCTTCAATAAAGACCCTCTGACATTGAAGACCGTCAAGAAGTGGTGTGATCAGTTTTTGGCACCTGGTAGTGTGTTAAAAGGGACATGGTGGTGGAAAGCCCGGCTTCTTGAAAGAAGCTGTAGAAAATGTGAGGAGATCAATCTAAAGAAGCCTCTGGAAGTCAGTCAGATAAGTAGTGAGATAACTTGGAATGAAACGTAGATGGTTCATAAAGCTCTTCGCCGTCGATTACGCTTTCACGTCCTTAAGGTACAGATTTGGCAGGAAATCAAACCTGATCATCGGACAAAACATTCATTTTCAATCGCTATTCTGAATCGCATCGATGATGATATTTTTTTTCATCGCGAACAATGTTTTTGAACGAGGCAGCCTTTCACATTCCGGAAGAAGTTAATCGGAACAGTGTGCGAATTTGGGTATTTATTAATTCACAATTAGTCGAATAACACATGCGCGATAGTCCTAAAGTTAATGTGTGGTGTAGTCTCATCCATATTCTGATCACTGGACTGTTTTTCTTCGCTGAAAATATTGTCACTGGCGAAGAATACCTGGATATATTTAAGATATTGGTCGTACCACAGATAGCAGCTATGCAACCAACTAAAATTTTTCAGCGGGATGGTGCCCCACCCCATTGGAGCTATGGTGATGTCCGAGATTTCCTGAGTAATACATCCCCCAACCGTTGGATAGGTCGTGATTGTCCATTTCCCTGGTCTCTGCGTTCCCCCAACATTACTCCATTGATTTTTTTTTCTTATGGGGGTATGTCAAAGACAAAGTGGACTCTACGAAAGCTACCATCATAATGGATTTGAGACAGCGTATAGCAGATGCCATAAACTCAGTCACAGTAGACATGTTGCAAAGCACATGGCATGAAATTGACTACATACTAGATTGAAAACTACACTACTAGACTACATACTACATTCATCGTGTCATCAAAGGCACCCATGTGGAGGTGCACTGAACTTGACAGAAGCTTTGTGAGTTCTACTATCATTTTCATGTTTAGTAATTATTATGTAAATATTTCCCTTCAAGCTGTATGTGTTTCAAATGTTGAAGTCTCATGGTGGACATCATATATAACACTTTCAAAACATATATATGTAATTTAAATGATTAAAATTATTATTTTGAAACGTTTTGCTCGGTATTTTGCCTTCATTGTTACATGTATGATCCATATGGCATGATATTAGATAGCTAAATAGCTATCAGGTTCATTTAACACAGGATTAGACAAACGATAAGTGTACATATTACTTTTTTCCGATTGGTCAATATTTGATGCCTTTGGGAATATATACATAATATATATTTATATATATCGGGTCATATTCAGCACTTTTTATTGACAAATTATGGTATAACCATTTTTAAAATAACTCTATTAATCCTGTTTCAACAAGTTAAATAACCTCCTTAGGTGTCCACATGGTATAGGGCGTCACACTCGTGTTAAAATATATTGCCGATGACGGGGAGATTGGTGTTCGAATCCAGGTCAGGTGTACTAACGGTAGTTTTCCAATAGGATTTTCGCTCTCCCTCTATGCAAATGCGGGAGCACTTCCTCTAAATTTAATCCTCCTCATCCCTGACTAATTAGTGCTATTGGTACATAAGCATATAACCTGAATAGGTAGTAAGATGGGGTGCTTAAGAAACAGGCTTAGCCCTTCTAATACCACGGGGTTACCAGAGACCCCAGCGCAACTTTGTTGACCTCTAAAACCTGTAATATATTTTCCAAAATTCTGAAATAAATTGACTTTGTTTATTTATCTATCTACCTTATAATGAATTATTTATTTATTTTTTGTTTTTAAAATTAGTACAGAAAAAATTATTTTATACCACTGAATACCATTGGGGTCATATTGACCCCAAGATTTATAACATTTGTGTTTAGAGTTTTGCGCATTTAAAATG
The DNA here is from genome assembly GCA_902151425.1 of Timema shepardi. NCBI lineage: Eukaryota > Metazoa > Arthropoda > Insecta > Phasmatodea > Timematidae > Timema > Timema shepardi. The sequence goes on from CABFVX010000546.1 coordinate 219,102, forward strand.
TTTAAAAAACACACAACTGCTACCATCTATTGTGTAACGTTATAATAATTTTTTTATGTTCAGAAGTTGCCTAAAGATAGCAGCATCTACATAATCTTGAATGGAATGCTATAAGAAACTATTCTGTTAGTTGAGGAACGTTCTGGCCAAAATGGCGAATGAAAGGTTGTCAGTAGAAGAAATATCAAAAATTCTAAATGAAGAGATTAGCGTTTCTGATTTTTCAAATAATGTGGAATTTGAAGATAATGAAGAAGCTTCTGATGATGAAGAAGAAATAGATTTTGTTGAAAATAATGTTCAAAGCTCTGATGAAGATGAATATAATTCTGATGATTCATCAATGTCTACAGCTTCGCAACAAAATTATTTCAAGTAAGTAATGTAATGTAATGTAAAGCTTATTTATTGGCAGGTATAATGTTTTTTACCAAACTATAATTTTATATGAGAAATAAGTTTTAGATTATAAATAACTGTGTGTCTAAATGTTAATTTTTATAAATGTTTTCATTTACACATTTTTGGTAAGACAATAAATACATTTATAAAAAAATCAATGCTTTTTTACGAGTGTTTTTAAATTTTAAAAAATTATAATGTTTCAAAGTAAGTAAATACAAAATAATTTGCTTACCTAAATATATATTTTCATACATTTTCAGATCAAAGAATGAAGAAACCTTATGGTACTCAAATCCACAAAGGGATGTACTGGGTCGGCAACCAAGCCGCAATGTAATGAGTATTGCACCTGGTCCTACACGTTACAGCATCAGAAATGTGGACACTGTACAATCTGCATTTGAGCTGTTTATCAAACCAAGTATTGTTGAAGAAATACTGAAGTGGACTAACAAAGAAGGTGGTATTACTTATGGAGAGTTATGGGTGAGTGTTGATAAGGATGAACTGATGTGTTTCTTTGGATTGTTGATACTTGCTGGCGTATTCAAAGCTCATAATGAGGCTATTACAAACTTGTGGAATCTAGAAGATGGTCGCCCAATTTTCAACAAGTCTATGGCTAGAAACAGGTTTACACAAATATCACGCTGTATACGGTTTGATAATGCTGAATCAAGAAGGCAAAATCGAAGTCCTGAAAAATTGTCACCAATAAGCAATATATTCCAGATGTGGTCTGAAACATTACAAGATGCTTACATTCCAAATGAGAATGTAACTGTGGATGAGCAATTAGTTACTTTCAGGGGAAGATGCCCATTCCGTCAATTTATTCCATCAAAACCTGGAAAATATGGTATAAAGCTCTGGGCAGCGTGTGACAGCAAAACATATTATGTAATAAACATACAAGTATACACAGGCAAAGAAACTAATGCTCCTAGGGAGGTAAATCAGGGGAAGAGAGTGGTGCTGGATATGGTGAATGGTTTGGAGAAAAGTGGAAGGAATATTACAGCAGACAACTTTTTCACAAGTCTTAGTCTGGCAAGAGAGCTAGAAAAGAAGCAATTAACACTATTGGGAACAATAAGAAAAAATCGTTCTGAGCTACCACCTATGTTCACAACTGTTAGAGGTCGCGAAGTGTATTCTTCTTTGTTCGGATTTCAGAAATCAGCCACAATAGTATCATATTGTCCAAAAAAAGGGAAAGTGGTAACTCTATTGAGTACAATGCATTACTCAGCTCAAACTGAAAACAAAGAAAGAGCCAAACCTCAAATGATTCTGGACTATAATTCAACCAAATCAGGAGTTGACACCATGGATAAGTTGGTTAGAACATACACAACCAAAAGAATGACAAGGAGGTGGCCTATGGTTTTGTTCTACAACATGTTGGATATAAGTGCTCTAAATGCTTTCATTATTTGGATGTATCTAAATCCAAATTGGAATCGGAAGACCAACTACAAGAGACGAATATTTCTTATGGAATTGGGTAAATCCCTGACAAAACAAAATCGACAACGACGTACCTCTGTTTCTCAAACAACCACACCGACTCAAAGAAGTGCAAAGCGCGGACGATGCTCATTATGTGATCGATCAGCCGATAGGAAGTATAGTGATAAATGTGTTAAATGTGTATCTTTTGTTTGCAAAGACCATTCAATCATTGTATGTAAAGATTGCGAGAATAACTGAAGTAACCTAACCAATCCTTTTTATATACATTCCAAAATATTCTCCTTATGACCAGTTTATTTTTATTCTGTGTGATGATGTACTTCTTTAAATTATATATATCTATTTTTTTAATCTCCAAAATAAGTAAAAGTAAATCATATTTAAAATAAAATATTATAATTATTATTATGACAATAAATCATGGGTAGAATGTAATGTTAATCACAAAAATAATAATGGGGTCTACAGTGACCCCATTGGTATTCAGTGAAACAAAATTATTCCGGTAGTAGGAGGGTTAGTAGCTACGTCACTGTTAGTGGTACATTATAGATATTAATTTGTTTATAATATATATATATATATATATTTACATAGAAGTTATTTTCCTGTTAATAGAAGTAATAATTATTTGTGATTAACAGGTGAGGACACTGGAAACATTACTTAAATAAGCTACAAACACACTATTGGCTTTAGCAAAATTATCTTATAACTTAACAGTTTTGTGTTTAGAAGGTAGCCATTGCATGCATGTGCTACATCACATTCGTGAGTTTTCACATATCATGAATCGGGCAAATTTATGCCTATTCCATGAGCTGGCTTCTCCTCCTGATCATTTCACGAACTGGGCGAAAAATAGTTCAGTTCATGAAATGTGAAGCGCTTATGCTATCCATTTCAAGAACTGGACAGCTCCAACCGTTACCCAGTTCAAGAACTGGACCGCTCCAATCGCTACCCAGTTCAAGAACTGGACAGCTCAAGAACTGGACAGCTCAAATCGTTACCCAGTCCAAGAACTGGACAGCTCCAATCGTTACCCAGCTCAAGAAATGGATATCTCCAATCGTTACCCAGTTCATGAACTGGACAGCTCCAATCGTTACCCAGCTCAAGAAATGGATATCTCCAATCGTTACCCAGTTCATGAACTGGACATCTCCAATCGTTACCCAGTTCAAGAACTGGACAGCTCAAATCGTTACCCAGTTCAAGAACTGGACATCTCCAATCGTTACCCAGTTCATGAACTGGACAGCTCAAATCGTTACCCAGTCCAAGAACTGGACAGCTCCAATCGTTACCCAGCTCAAGAAATGGATATCTCCAATCATTACCCAGTTCATGAACTGGACATCTCCAATCGTTACCCAGTTCAAGAACTGGACAGCTCCAATCCTTACCCAGTTCAAGAATGAACTAAACGAGCTTCAACCAGGTCCGTAAATGGACAAGCGAAGAACTGCCGTTTACTTTAAGTTTTTTTTCAACTTATAATCGTTTTAGAATGGAAGGTTAGTTTAGGTTAAGTTGGGTCAATTTAATATAATATATTGAACTAATTTAAGTTAAGCTTGTAGTAGATAGTACAATAAGTTCCAGTTTATGAAACAGGCAAGAGTTAATGCAATCTTTTCCCAGTTCGTGAAATGACAAAACAAAGAAGTCGGTTAACGAAATGAATATAAATTTGCCCAATTAATGAAATGGGCAATTTCTTTATTGGTGTCTAGCATATGCTACTTAACCAGGAACAAGAAGGAAACTCTCTTAAATGACCGAATGGTTTAAGGCATTATACCCGTGCTAGCCTGGCCTGCTGATGACGGGGAGATTGGGGTTTGAATACCGGTCGGGTCTACTGAGGGTGGTTTTTACTAAATGGTTTCCCACTCTCCTCCCACACGCATGTGGGTATATTACCTCTAATATGGTTCCTTCCTAATCCCTACTCTATTAAAGTAATCATAATATATGCGTATATCTTAAACAGGTGATAAAACAAAAAAAACAATGAAAATTAGTTTTTGTATTCCTTTAGACTACAAACATGTTTAAGGAGGTCAGTAATAATGTTCGAGTGAAGAAGTGTAACATCATGTTATTGCATCAAGGTTCTAATTTACAACAAGAATTTCAAGTAATTTATTTTTAACGATTTGAATTGCAGTTTTATAATTTAATGACTACGACTCAAACAAAAAATAACTTTTAAGGGGCATTCATAATATTAACATTTAATATTTTAGTTTAAGATGGGAGTATTGGTAACGCGAGCTTAGGATAGTATTTTTTTTAAATTTCTATAGCAAAACTTTTTTTAGGCCAAAATAAATCAAATACTGCTCCAGTACAAACATATAGTTTAATTTTCTTCTCACGATGATATCAACAGTTGTTGAATATGTCACGAGCATGGTGGCATTATCTAACAACTTTTTAAATGAAGATAAAAAGTTGTCATTAAATTTCAGAACACCATTGAAAGAAATTCAAGAACTGTTGAGGTTACCATGAGAAGAAAATTAAACTCTACCTTCCTACTGGATAATTATTTGATTTATTTTGACCAAAAAATGTTTTAACATAAAAACTGCAAAAACACTGCCCTTGAATCACGTTGCCCAAGCTCCCACCTTAAATTATATGTTCGGTAAATTTTAAATAAATAAGGACTACAGTTTAAAAATTAGGTGATTATAAAATATTACACCAGAGTCTCAGTCCATTTTGTCAATATTCTCTTTTTGAGATGAGAAGATTAAAATTCCTCCCCCCTTCTCTTCCAAATAATTTATTGACAATTTCCGAGACGTCAGTCTGGACCAAAGAGGGTTACTGGGGATGTTGGGAGCTAAGAGATCAATACAGCACTACCCTGGGTCGTGCCCGACTCTCCTCTTTCCATAGGTTTCTCTCTAGCACTTGCTTCCACTAACACGGATAAACGAGAACAAGAGACAGTTGGGAGTTTTCAACAAAATACTAAGCAACGGATGGATAAGCAATAAAAAAGTAACTAGATGTGTCTTTAATATTGGAATATTTCCCAAACGTTTTTGGTAAGGGTTGGAAATTCAGGCTTGATGGACAATGCCTTTTGTAAGAAAAGCATTTCCAAAATATACTAACGGTGAATATTTAAGAATATTTCAAAATAAGAGGTTAGCTCAACAATTTGACTTTCATAATGGGAATAAATACACTAAAATAATAACTTGTTTGAAACCTAAGATGTCAGTGTAGATTTTCTTATTTAAATACCAAACAAAAATATTTCATTATGACAATAGGAAAATAAATGCCGATGTTTTGTACATCATCTAAAGTTTTACCACTAACATTTTGATATATTTTAGGCACGTTGAAGGAGATTATTCTAATCTTTATAAAACGATGATTGAAACTTTAATTTTCTTCTTAACTAAACTATTTTTTTAATCAATTTCAATAACTATATATATATATATATATATAAAGGATACATATCAAACTTTCACAAACAATAATATTAAGTAAATATACAGTTTGTGTTATAAATGTTTGGTAAAGTGAATATTTTCTTAATTCATATGTTTCCATGGTCATATTTTTAAATCACCTGTCTATGATATAAATATTTATTAATTAAGATACAAATAATGTAATACAACTGATATATTGCGAAAATACACGTTGTTATGAAAGAAGAACCATTTCTAATTGTAGAAACTACGAAAATAGGACATTTTTTTATGTTTTTTCAAAACCTTTGTAAGAATATATTTTAAATTATTGTTTAGCTAACAGATATAATTTAAGCCCGTTTGGGGCAGATTAGATTTATCTAGTCCCCTACAACAGAAAATAAATTATTAACTTTCAAAAAGACCTACCACCATTAACTTTACAATTTTATTTGATGAAGGCAAATTTTTAAATAAATTATAAAACTAATGTCTGTTGGAAAGGATCATACATACAAATCCTCTTTTTCTTAAAGCTTAGTTTTGAAACCTTTACACTCTAGTGTCCATGTCAGGAAATTGAATATTTTTAAAAAAAATGGCATTAAAAGACCCAATGCCGAGAAATTTCATAGCCCAAGGGAATTTAAGTTTATTTTAAGGTTGAAACTTTGTCATTTCATGCGAGCTCTGACTTTGGTGCCTTAATTAATGCTGGGATCACAATAAACCTAACGTTGGCTTAACGTACACTCAATGTTCACCTAACATAAAGGGCTTCTTCATATCTCTAAATGGAAGCCGTCAAGATACAATTAACTTAAAGTGCACTTAACGTTCACTTAATTTAATAGTTGTCCATGAAAGAACTTTCAAGTTAAGTGAAGGTAGGCTATACCACGTGTCCTAGCTGGCCGATCATTTTACGTACTAATTCAACACAGATATTTAGTACGTCATTAATTTAGTTTGTTTATGGTGTGCATACGAATTCTTCGGTATAGTTTGTCTCTGTCTCGCGAAATCTAAAACGTCGTAACCTCTTTTTACACTTTATATTGTAGCTCCAGTAAACTTTTTATTGCACGTACTTGTAGCATAATCAGTCCTTAATGCTTAAGTTTCATTTGAGTATTTTTTTTCAAAACCGTCCAAAGCTTTTCTATGTGTTTTGCTCGAGTTGTTACGTTACGTTACATAAATCCTGATCACAACACTAGTTTATTTACGTTACGTTAACGTTAACTTGTTCTGATCCCGGAATAAAATATGGCAAAATGTGGCAGTTCTGAGTAGTTGACTTTTCTTAGTATTGATTTGTTTCAAATGCACGACTGTTGTTGATTTCTTTGCTTTCATTTGTTTTAAGCTCCTTACCACATATACGTTTGTATTGTTCAATTGCATAGTCCCTGTTTTGGTGGCTGCATGGTCTAAGGCGTTACCCTCATGTTATACTAAACTGCCGATGACAGGGATATCGGGGTTCGAATAACGGTTGGGTGTACTGAGAGTGATTTTCTAAAATGGTTTTTACATCTCCCTCCCCGCGAATACGGGTACACTTTCTCTAAATTCAACCTTCCTCATCCCTATCTCATTAGCGTATTTATGCGTATAGCCCGAACCAGTAGTAAGATGCGATGCTAAAAAAAATTGCATATGTTTCCGAAATTACGATCCATTGTCACTTTGTTCAAAAAATATATATGTTCATTGCAATACTGAATATATCGACATGAAGATATTAAGTAGATAAAATACCTACTACATACATATAGTCATACTCAGTCGGCGGAAGTATTGGAAGAGCTGTAAATTACGATCTATGCGCATGTACAGTACATCGCAACACTTAATAGCTGCGTCCAAATATTCGTAAAGCGATCGTTGAGCAATTATAGACACAGATGTCAAGAGAAAAAAACTTCCAGGGGAAATCTAGTAGCAAACAACAATTTATTTTTAAATACCTTGTTGACTGTTAATAGACTAGTACTGGCCTTACCTCCAGGCATCAGATTACATGAACGAGGGCATTGAGTCAGCAATTCTTCACGCATTGTGTAATAAGTGGGCTTATTTTTCTTACGTGACACAAAAATAAATTCCCCATACATGCTTGCAGACTAAGATGGTGGTCGAAATGGTGGTTGAGTAGTGGTCTTGGAGGCCATAACTAAATTTACGTTTTACTACTTGTCCGAATTACTTTTGGTAGAGAGGGGGGTGGGGTCTTAAGAGGAATTAGATTGAAACGCATCGATTTTGGAAATAGGAGAAGATAGTGAAAATAATAAGGAGCACTGCACCAAACTTAGAGAAGCAGGGGCATTCTTGGTAACAAGCTCCGAAATTTGATCCTTTAGGACAGCATTGTCATTCGCAAATTCCTTGACCTGGTTGGATTGATACTCAACTGGTGAGCAGCGAATTTAATAATTGAATAGTAGTAGATTTTCGTTCAGCTGAAGATGCCTTGAGTAATTGATCATACATGCTAAATAATTGAAGAAGCTAAACATTTTTTAAAACAGTTCTATCCGGAAGAGAGGATGCAGAAGAAATGTATTATCCCTAAACAAAGTCATTTTAAAGCATGGATCACACCTGTAGGTGTGTAAACTCGCCTACTCATGAAAAACTCATATTCAGTTTCACTAGATTTCAGACACTTCAGATGAAACCTAGATTTACAAGACCCAGAATACTAGATACATTTTGTCACCCAAAAAATACTCTTGTGCATATTTCATTTCATTTTATGTTCCCTTATTAAAGTGCTAGCCAACAGTCGAGACCAATAACAAGCTAGCATTTAAAAAAAATACAGATCACAAGGCTTTCAAAAATATAAATAAACTACTTGAATTGCAATGATATATTTCCGTAACTTAGTATTAATATATTGATAAAAAACAATAAGCAAAGTAGTAATAATTAGTAGTGAACTGTAAATGATAGACAAACATTAAGTAATCAATTAAAGGGTGTAACTCAAATAACGCCTTAAGCTTGGTTTTTCTTTTATGATAAAACTCAAATTCAGGACATATAGAGTTAACACTGATAATACAAGAAGCAAGTGGGCTAAGTTGGTAAGTGTTACTAATAGAAAATATTTTAGGATTTAAAGAGGCACGAGATGCCCACATTTTGAAGGGTGGATTGACAATAAATTGAGTTATTAAATACGTTAAAAACAAAAAGGGTATCACTATAGATTATTCATGAAAAGAGAGTTTGAAGCCCTAAAAGTTTCTTAATTCTATAATAATTTTGATAAAAAGCATGTATCATAGCAAGCAGTGACAAACTTGCGTTGGACATTTACCAACCTAAGAGAGAGAGAGCCAAGGTGATAGAATTCCACACCACACTAGCATATTTGAGCTTTGACCTGACCAAAGCAGAATACAAACTTGGGGTACAGTCAACTTTACTTTGCTTTAACAATGGTACGTAAAAAGCACAAAATAACAAACCTCCTTATAACTCGTGAAACATAATAATTTTAAAACATTGAATCACTATTTATAGCTTGTTAAAATTGTATCCTAATACATAAAGAATAAAGTCTAGAGAAAATAAAAATATTCCGACACATCTAAGTTTATCGATGTTTCAGTTATAGTTGTAATTTAATAATCAGACGGGGTTAGTTAGTAGTGTTTTAAAAACGATTATAAGTTGAAATATGTCATATCTAGAGAGAAGTTTTAAATATTTTCACTATACATCGAAATTTTCTTCTTCCTTCTAAATGTTTCAAAGATGCATGAATCGAACCCGGGACGTTTGGTGGTTTAATACGCCAATGATCTTACCCCTGATATATCCATAACTTTTATACTATGAGTAATTATGGTATTTATTTTTATTGACATGTGTATATTGTTATCATCTCGTTTTTGTTGGATATTTATGAGAATTGGATAAAAATTAAAAAGATTTTCTGACAAAAAAAGTTAAAAAATAATTATTTGTGAACTCGTTTATACGTTAGATATGTAACAACATTTAGTTTCTCATCAAGAATGCAAGCCTAGCGAAATCAGGTCACATATACCAAAAATAGTTTATTATGTTTCTAAAATCGTTCCCTCTTTCCCAAGATATGATGTTAGAGGCGACTATGTGGTTTTTTGTTTTTAAGTATTTATAGGTTAAAATTATTTTACTATCCGACACCTTAGCTCAAGCGATAGCAGGCCTGTCTACCGAGCTAAGTGTCCCGGATTCAATTCCCAGCATAGCCGAAAAATGTATAATTTGTGAAAAGAGGTTCCCATTTCATAGTGTTGTGTTTGTTATAAAATTAAATTAGTTTATAAGTCGTGTGCTGATATAATCGGTCAATTCAGAAAATTCACGGTATATAACTTACATAATAATAATAATAATAATAATATTCATATTTAGTAAACACTTTACTCATAAATTGTTTGTTGAACTTATATTACACTGGGTTGATTTAGTTAAATATAACAACACCTAAAATATAGTGTATTATTTTATCCTAATGTTTGTTTTGTGTTTTACAGGATACCTTTAGCCTGCTGTACCAGGATTGGGTTAGCCCAGCCCTGAGAAAATCACGTCCCTTGGGCTAAACGTGTTTTTATGTGCCCAGCCAATTATAAATATTTATCTGGTACAAATACCAGAATTAAAAAATATATTCTTATGTAAAAACTTAAAATTTCTACTCAATATATTAATGAACATTTATAAACAATTTTGAGTGTCTCAACTACTAAATTTATAGCTAACACATACATTGTTGATCAAATATATCAAATAAATTGTATTAATCTAGTTAATTCATTTTTTTTTTGTTTACCATTTACTTATTTTAATGTGTTTCTCTTTTTGTGTTATATATTTATAAGTAAATATATTTATAATATATATTATATTATTATATTTGTATTATTATTATTTTATTGTATATATATATACACACATACCAAGTTGCGTATACGGAAGTCTCGTATTTTATTTTGCTGCCCATTCTTATATTTAAATTCTCAACATATTTGCCCAGGATGTATATAGATAGACCCATACCTCTTAGTCGGATCTTAACTAAAATTATCTGGGAGTGAGCAATTTAAGAGGGTCTACTTTTTCTTTTATGTTAAGAAAATTATTATTTAAGTTACACGCTACTCGTGGCGTTACCAGGTGCAAATAGACCTTATTTGAAGTTGGCTATAAAATTAGCCGGTGCCAGCTCGACTGATGGGCAACGCTACCAGTGGGAGGCGAGAGGATCGGTCCCCTTCTCGTTATTTCCGCCCTCCCCTCTATCTTTCTAACATTATCATTACTCCCTCTGTAAATTTGATGTACGGTAATAATGGAAAATGACAGAGGTAATAACTTGGTTACTGGCAATATGAAGGGGTTATGGGAGGGAGGTGAGAGTGAGAAAGGATGTTTAAATTCGGAAATTCTTTCAACAATAGCCTATAAATTATCAAGCACTTTCACACTGTTGCGCCCATCATATTGCTTACACAAGTTAGTTTTAACAGTTTCCTGTCTGTACAGAGTGCAAAAGTGAGCTACACCCGAAGCTATGACACGGTTGGTCGCGTGGTTAATGTTCCATTTGGTGAACTCGTGGGGCTGAGACTCCAACCACAACCAAGTGCACGGAACAGGTCTTGCCACATAGGGGTTTCCCCATTATTCCCTAAAGAATAGCGTCGATCTATTTCTTACTCTGCTAGTGTGACTTTTAGGTTAAACACGGCCAGCCTTTCTATTAGATCAGGTGTTTTTAATCCTTTTACGATTACAACCCCCCTCCCCCCCCCCCCC
>CABFVX010000546.1:230304-241516 GCA_902151425.1 Timema shepardi
GGATTGCCCAATGTCCCGTTAGGCTACCCTCACACTGGATCCAACATTTGATTAAAGACAAACCGTCTTTAGCTAAAACGTTAAGACTCGTCGGTTGCGGTTTGTGGGGGTGTGTTTTATGTCTTTAGACACCTTGACATATTCCCGTCATTTCCAAACGAAAGCAGAGTTTCCACCATTTACTATATATTAGCTTCACACTGGCGCATGCGTAGTTCAATCTGTTGGAAGGTGTCTTGTTGAAATACGAAACTTGAGGGACTTTCGTACAAAAAGGAAATAGCGCATAACGACGTCAAAAGGCGTCTAAAGACAGTATTTAAGCCAGTGTGCGGGCCTCAGTTTAACCCCATGTTGTACAAAGCGGAGCAGACACCTTCCGACATTGTCAGAAAAAATGTCTTCTCGTATGGCAAAATGTCGGATCCGGTCCGGCCTTGAGCTTTTCGCCAGACTGTCTAAATCATCACCACCAGTCCTATAATAATAATAGTAATAATAATAAATTATATTAATAATAATAATAAATAATAATAGTAAAAATAATAATGGTGCGTCTGGGCTACATCAATATGTAGCCCAGTAGTGTAAAGATTAGCCAGCACTAATTGCCCGTTGCCCAGGGGACGCCCGAATATACTAATAGTAGGTCTACGTCCTTTTCGTGGAGACTCTTTCCATGTCACGATAAGTTGAGGAGATGGTGATAATGAATATGCCGGGTTAAAGTGAATGAAGATCTTAATCTAAATTAACCTTAATTAACCAAAGCTTGGTGCCCATGGGAATTATTCCTCTTTCGAGAAAAATCCCCTGGTACCAGCCAAGAATAAAACCTAAGACCTCTATGTCAGCAGACAGAGGCTCTGACCAATGGTATATGAGGCCTGTTAACCAGCTGTGTTAGATACCAGTGTGACTTCAAAAGATGTTAATGACGTAGTGGAAAGTAAATATGGGATTTCCAAAGTTAATGTATTTACGTTTAATTCGTTAGGTGTTAAAGATACAATATTGAAACAGAAACCATACATTCTTAAATAATTCTAAAAATAATCTTACATTTTCACAACATTATTATTTTATTTTTTAACACCATGTCTTATTACCCGTTCGGGCTATGCATCTATGTACTAATTACACTAACGAATTAGGGATTAGGATGTTTGAATTTTATAGGAAGTGTATCCACATTTGCGTGGAAAGCCATTTAGGAAAAACCTCCCTCAGTACACTCGAACGAGATCGAACCCAGATCTCATCATCGGCAATCTAGACTATTAAGAGAATAGCGACTTAGATCATACGGCCACTGAAGGGCAGGGGCGTCGCACGAAATATATTTAGGTGGCGGGGGAGGGAGGTTTAACCAGTGTTTTCCCCAACTCTAAGCATTTAGAAATTAGAAAAATTCCAAAGTAGCAAAGAAGAGTACAAGAAGGGCAATGTTGAGAACGTGTGGAGAGAGGGGGGTAGAAGGAGGCTCCCAATTCTTTTTAAATTTGGGGGGATAATGAAGCCTTGAACCGAGCTTTTAGGCAACTGTATTTTTAAATTTATTTATTTATTTATTTGCAAGGCTATAGCCAGCCAATAATTTCAGAGGGGTTTAGTGGGCACATCCCCCAATTGCCGGAAGCTAGAAATAATTATAATTGATAAACAGTTCTAGAAGATATCTGAAATGTTTTATATGGCAATATCACCCCCTAACTGCCGAAGGCTAGGAAACATTCTAAATATTAAACAACTCTAGAAGCTCTCTGAAGTGCTTTATTTGGTAACACAGTCACCTATTTTGTACTTCTATCTTCATTTTAATATTGTTTAAACCATAAATAAAGCCATTTTGTTCATAAAATTCTGGGGGTGGTTTGAGCCTCCCCCACGGTGACAGCCTTGTTTATTTGTTCATATTGGATTTTAAAGCTACAAGGCTTTTTCAGTGCAACTTGAATTATTATGTATTTAAGCTTACCTGCATCTGTGCTAAATATACAATTGAGCTTAAATGTATTTATTTAGATTTGAAGATAGTGTTCAAATCGTGTATTTTAGATTAAAAAAATTACTGATTTTACTACAGCAGATTCCAACATTTTGTAGTTTATGACCCCAACTTTTCTCTCTGTGGCCATCGCGACACTTTGATCACTTAAAAGCGTTCAAATCCTAGTTTTTAAAATTTTCCACTGTGTATTTCTATCATCCCGGACTATCTACAGGTAGCTACACCAGTGGGATAGGTAACATTTAGAGTAAATGTACACTTATTTGCTTGGAGGGATATTAGGATAAATTACCCCTGGCCAGAATTGAAATCCTTACTTCACCTTCACCAACAAACCAAACTAAAAGAGCGTGACATTAACCCCGCATATCCGCTAATGCTTTATAAATTGCTTATAATAATGACTATATAAAACTAAGTTGTAGTAAAATAGAACCAACAAGCCCGGGGTTGCGGTATGATATTATATTATGCTAGCAACATTACAAGACTGCCACAGAGAACAAGTCAGCAAGAAGCTATCAGAATGGAATAGCCAAAAGGAACATAAGTAGTAACTAGGTCATTTTTACCACTTTAACAACTTACATTTATATTATAATTTCCCATCTTGTTATGGTCATTAAAATCCTTGAAAAAGTAAATATAAAGCTAAAACCTCTATATTGTGAACCCACCCAAAACACGCAGTGACCTCCAAGTTGTAAGCCACTGCTTTATTATAACACGATTGGAAGCAATGTTTAACTAGTAAGCTCCCAGAGATGTAGAACTCGCTCGTCACTTTATCAAAAAATTAGCAATTTGGTCATGTTTATTTAAAAACATTTTCCACTGTAAAATAAAGCAATAAAAGTGGGAATTTATCAATATCTCTACAGTATTTTGATACCTTTCTACCAATGTCCTGCTTCATAACCTCAAAGAAGTCGCCCTAAAATGTTAATACTGGTACGTCAATAAACTATTCAAAACATATTGTAATTTAGCGCGTGACAATGAAGGGACTTCCCCTGAAATTTTGTTAAATAAATTATGGCGAATTCGAAATCAGCACGCTAAACAACATAGTTATACAAAATGTCATGCAAATCGAACACTAAATAACCAATTTAAGAATGTATTCAAAATTTGAAAATGTTAAAGGGTGAAAAAAAACACTTAATTTTTGTTTAATGTACTCTACTTAATCAAATGAAAAATTATAAGAATTGTAAAAATGTAACACAAGCCTATTACTCCTCTTCCTTCATTGTTGCTTTGAGCCTATTTATATTGATTTCATGAAAGCCTATTTTAATAAACAATGAAGCAATAAACAAGCAGTTCAATTCAAACTAGTATGGACACTTGCTAGAAAAATTAATGTATATTTCAGAAGTCAAACATTAACACTAACCTCAATCTCCTTATTTCATCAGTCAGAGCTTTCGATAAGAAAACAATAAAATGTTGCGTAACATTCACTGCATTTATGCCTTCAAAATTTAATAAAACCCTAATTAAGGCATTGGCTGTACAACATATGATAATTTGAGTCATAAAACTGTGACAGTCTAGCAGCCCCGAAAGTCACAACTAAAAACACTAAACCATAAATAAAACATTGGTTGACAATGCTGCCACTTCAAGCATTGCTGGCTAAGTGAAATTTTGCTACTGGGCAGCTCATGTTTCCTTATGATTCGTTTCCATACCGCCTTCGGCATACACTCACCGGCCGTTGTCTCTTTCTACTGACAACGGCGCTACTAGATTAATTGATTAACTAAGATTTTTACAATCTACTAAACAAGTAATCTTCTTTCAATGTTGACGATTTTTGAAGTTGGGATTTTTTGTAGACAAGGGATCAACATTTGGAAAAGTTTAAATTTGTCTGTCCAAGTCAGTGGTTAAGGACTTTCATAAAAGAAAGTAATGGGCTACAGAATAAGCCTAGAATTTCCCAACTCCAGATCTCAAACTTCACAACTTTCAGGGGTGACCCCCCCAACCTCCACCCCCTCCCAGCGCGACGCCCCTTATGAAGAGAGTGTTATTATTTTGATCTCCAAGTGGTTATTTTGTAATAGTGTAGTTTTTAATCGTCTAAAACTCAGCATATTTGGTTTATTCATGAAAATGCCCAGTATAGATCGTCCTGCGATGATGTAGATTAAAAAAATGTCCATTGAAGCATGGAAACCAGATAAAGGTCATTTTGAAATGCATATCAATGCTTCCCATGAGCAAATATTAGTGTGAGTGTGTATGCTAGGGAGTGTAAGAGGGGAAGTATTATTATAATATATTATACAAGAGGCTTTGCAGGCTGAATTTCTCATTTTCTTCCCTCTATTTCTATTTTGGACATTTTAGCCAAAGTGTAATAGTACTTGGAGTACCTAGGTCCGTAAAGTTGGACCCCCCTTAGGGTCTACATAAAATTCCAGGGTGTCCTGGACTCCCAACTGTCCCTTTCTACACTCTTGTTGATTAGGCACCCATTTCAAACCAGAGGAAATTAAAATAATTTTGGAAAGAGCTTATTTTATATTGAGTATTTATATTGTTTATAAACTAAATAATTTGATTTTGATGCTAACATTTAAATTATAGTGAAATTACAGCATAAGAAACCACATAAAAATTATGTATCTCTTTTTAATCTCCAAACATACCCCCTCCCCTTTTTTTTTGCTTCGAATACATTATATGGGGAACACAATTTGCGATGTACAGTACGTTGAGTTATTGATTCATGTAATGGTAGCCTACAAAGAGATAATTTAAATAAGTGAAATATCTACCGTAAATATTAATGACATTTATAAACTTGACTCGATACCTGAAGCAATGGTTACATGATCTATTTGTAAAGCTCTAGATGTATAAATTAGGCTATATTGTTTGTGACGTGGCCGATGTTCGAAGCTGCCGGTTCGCTAAGGGTGGTTTTCCAGATGCAGATGGACTTCTTCCATTCTCTCTCCTCTCGAATTTGGGAGCAGTTTCTCCCAAAAAAAACTGTATTATCCCTACTCCGCAGAATAAGTAGGCCACCGTAGTGCAGAGGTATGTTGCAAACGTTCACATGTTTCGCATTATTTAATGCATTAGTGGTTTGTTACTAAAAAAATATGGCTGACAACAAAATGGAGGGGGAACACATCATCAAGCCCTCATAGGATTGCAAATCCTACATTTTGTTTTTGATGAAAGAAAAATCATGGAAAGGTGAAATAAGCTCACTTTCAAAAACGTTTCTTGGAATTTTAAGGTATTTGAGTATTATTTTGGTGGTAGTAATTCTTAATAACTTCCATTCCAATAAGGAATACCACATGGGTGAGGATATTTCTCTTCAATTTGGGGGGCGCGTTTTATAGGGCTGCTTAGGTAGGCCAGATAGAGCCTCTCAGACATTTAATTCAGGTTAGATTTTGATAAAACTGTAATAGTGTAAGCGTTTGACATTTATTGGAATGAAGACCAAATCATTTTATATGTCTCACTTTCTATCTGTGTATATATATTGGTTCATCTCGTATGTGGAATCATATTTTACTAGTTATTAGTGTATTGAGTGTATTGGCCCTGGATACGAGACCAACAAGGATGGATAAGTTTAGAGGATTGGCACCCAAAGTTAAAGGTCCCGGGTATGATTCCCGTGTTCAGACTGTCATTTTTCACTTAGTTGAATTTAAATTGCGTGTTTGAGTTACTTTCATAACTGATGACAAATGTGCGCCCGTCGCCCAAGTAAAACTACTAAGTACGAATTGTACTGAGTTATGTAATCGCAAAACTGCGTATCTGCCTTTACATCAACTACGCAGAAAAAAAACAGTTCAAATACGCTTATGCCAAACAGTTTTTATTTAGTAAGGGTGTAAATAAAAACTAGATTTTTTTTTCAATTATGTTTTTGCAGTCTGAGCAACTAAGATGCGTATATGATTATTAGCACCGCGTCTTACTACCCGTTCGGGTTATACGCACTTACGATAATGTGTAATGGTAGGGTGATTGTGAGATGAAATGGAGAACCTACAGTTTAACGTGGAATCCGAACCACGGTGGAGGCCTGGCATTCCCCACATTCACAAGATGTCTTGTCAGAGGTGAAGAAATGGTTTGGTAATCAGATAAATCTGTGCCGGGACCAAGGATTGAACCCCGGACCCCCAGCCCAGAAGTCCGACACCTTACCCCTAGACCACCAAGTCACCTAATATGCTAATAAAAAGTTTTATTTTATTTACTAAAGGAATAGTACAATTATAGGTGACCTGGCGGTCAATGGGTAAGGTGTCAGACTTCTGTGCTGGCGGCCGGGGTTCAATCCTCGGTCCCGGCACAGATTTATCTGATTACCAAACCCTTCCTTCACCTCTGACAAGACATCTTGTGAATGTGGGGAATGCCAGGCCTCCACCGTGGTTCGGATTCCACGTTAAACTGTAGGTCCTCCATTTCATCTCACAATCACCCTACCATTACACATTAGCGTAAGTGCGTACAACCCGAACGGGTAGTAAGACGCGGTGCTAATAATAATAATGATAATAATAGTAGTAGTACAATTGTCTAAAGCACACCCCCACCCACCTAGTAAAATGAAAATTCTACGCCTTAATACGTATGGAAATGTGTCTCCTCAAAAACAAACAAACAAAAAAAACTATATTATTAAGCATTATATTAAATTGTAAGGCTGTATTTCAATATTTACTAAATTTTTTTTGTATGCACTACGTGTTAGTGCTTGTTCGGGCCATCCACATATCTACACAAACTTAATAGGTATGAATAAGGTTAAATACAGATAAAATGGTGCCGCGTTTGTATAAATGATGAGGGGAAAACCATTTAGGAAAAACTACCCTTAGTATACCCGGGTGGTATTCTAAGCCCGTCTTCCCCATCACTATCAAACTTAACTATTAAAGTTAGACGCCTGAGTCTTTGTGACCACCGATGAGAGTTAACATTTAATTGATTTATTAAATTATGAGGTGTCTATATTTTAAACATAATTTCATCTTAACATGGATTAACATGTTATTTATCTCAAACTTAGTAAATATATTACCCACTTCGGTGGCCGTATTGTCTAAGACAGGGTTTTTCAAAGTTTTGGTGATGGAGTACCACCAAATTGAAGATAAGCGCACTAGGGGACCACCGAGGCACTAGTATTAGGGGGAGGGAGATTAATAATTATGCAGGAAAAACAATATTTCACGGCCATTTCATTTCACAACTATAGATACAAGACCCAAATTATTTTATTATCTAAAATGTTGAAAAAATATCATATACTTACACTGACTTAGTAACTAATAGTTTTTTAATAATAATGTTTGATAAATAATTGTTCAAATTTGTTAACTTAAGGTTGGTACAAACTTTCCTTAAAATGGGACCTGTGTCCAACGGGAAAATAAATACATTATGTTATAAATAGTTCATATTTTGCAGTTCGATTTTTGTATTATATATGATAAACATTATTTAATTTATTATTATTAATATTATTATTATTACTAAACTTCCTGGAATCCTACGGACCACTTGATAGGCCGCCGTGGACCATCAGTGACTTGAGGACCACACGTTAAGAAACATTGCTCTAAGGAGTTACTCTCGCAATAGACTGGATCACTGATGATAGTGAGATCGGGGTTTGAATCCTGGTTGGGTGTACTGGGGATTTTTTCTAAATAGTTTTCCACTTATTATCCATGCAAATGGGCGTACACTTCCTCTAAATTCAACCTTCCTGATCCTTAAAACATAAGCGTGGTTAGTAAATAAAGTATATTTATAAGCCGAATGGGTAGTAAGACGTGGTGCTAAAAAATAATCTATAGTAATAAAATGAAGAGTTTGTTTGTCATGAAAATTGAGAGATATCTACCGCATGCAGAGGTCTAAAATTTTAGAAACTACTATCCACTGTGCACGAACATATGTACCTCAAAGACGGATTTTTTTAATTTCAAAGCAACTTTCCACGTACAATCATCAAACTAAAAACATTTCTCTCGTGCAAGATATTTGTTAATACCTAAAGATATGTAGATATGCTACTTTAACTCTCATATCTCCATCTAGCATCAAAAGTTTTTCGTTAAGACTTTATTACGTTATAAAAAAAATACCAACCACACCTCCCAATGATACATACACTTTTCAACCAATGAAAGATGCAATTTAAGGTAAGTGGGTTAAACAGTTGATGGAGGGGGAGCTGATGGACGAATCAGAAGTCGTCTCTCTTGTATGTAATGTGTACTTTTTTTTTATCTCAACGTTAATAGTCTCACTCCTGTAAAAAAAATAGTAATAATAATAGGATTATAATCTTGGGGGACATCCGTAGACTTCAAAGTGTTACGTTTAGTTCACATTTCTTTGGAAACTTTTGTGTACATATGTGTTCTATTGTATATGTTCAGTTAAAATAGAATCAGTGGTTGAATTCATCAGAGAAAAAGCGTGGAACTCAATTATGCGAGCATTTGGGCCCTTAGCGCCCAATCTGAGGTGTAGGTGAAGTGTTTCGATTGGATGTAAAGTTAATTTTTAAATCGTGTCGAAAATTATTGATTGGAATATATTCACGAGAGCGGTTTACTGTAAGTATACTAAGTAAATATTAGGTTAGAGTTGAAAAAAAAGTTTACATAATGTATACAAATTAAATAATAAATAAAATACCCTGCATTGTTAAGTTTAAATCAAGAAATACCGAGAGTCAAAACTAATTAGAAATATTATTTAGAACTTGTAAGCATATATATAATTTCAAATTGTGGCAAACCTTAAGATCAAGTCTGTGTTAAAATTAAAATGTTAATGTATTGAACTTATATAAAAGATTTGGTAATATTGTATAGTATTATTTTAAGAAAGTTAGGCTTTTGTTGAGGTTTATAGTAGATATTAGCCATTATAAATATGAGGCAAATATTCTATCTTCAATATTATTATATCAAATGTGCTTAGGATGAATTTCTCATGATCTATTCAATGAATATAAATATCCTAGCCATGTCACAAACACAAATTTTGGGAAATGTATATACCTTATGAAACAATAAAATTCTCAATAAATCAAGTATGAGATTTAAAAAAATTAATGTTAAATTTGACAGTAAACGATACAAGGTAATGAAAAGCGCCTTTTAAAAAATAAATAAATAAAATTTATACAATTTCCATTATTTATTTGAATTTAACAAAACTGGTAAAATGTGGGAATATAGAATGTGGGTTGTAGAAATAGAATATTCATTTGTTTATAAATTTAGAAAAATGTAATATTGGGCTGGTTTTAAAAAGAAACAATTTTCTAGGAAAGTATTTGGTTTGATTTCTTGCATATTTAGAGAGTATTTTAGTTAATAATTGTTATCTTCAGTACTTTTGGTAGTAGTATTATTCTCGAACTTATAAATAAAGAAATCAATAAATATCGATACAAATTCATATTTCACAAACGTACAGTACATTGTAGACCTTATCATGTCATTAAAATGGTAGAAAGCTAAACATTTAGGCAATTCGATTATAATATTTTGACAAAAAGTCTTTTTTCTAAGGGCAGTCCAGCCCTTACAACTTTTCTTTATTTTGATATAATTTTTATAGTTTCTAAATAAAGTAGTCCGTAAATACCGTTTCGGCTGTATTTATTTTTTCTAATCTATAAATTTTACATTTTGTTTATTGATCTGAAACTCTCATTTCTTTAAATACGTTTCTTTTATAATTAAAACATTTAACACAGGGGATTTTAAAAACATAGCTGTAGAAATTAGCCATGATAGAAAGAGTTGGTAAACTTAAACTAAATTATTGTATTTTGCAGTTTATGGTTTACAACCTTTTAGTAGGCGCTATATTTCTTATGAAATAACATATATTTGGCCTATTTTGGTTTTCCAACAATCAGTATTCCTAGCTGTTTGTGGGTTCCTACTTCTTTCCACCATTCTATGGCCAAAAGTGACCAAAGTTAACCAAATAAAAGTTGGTTTCATTTGGCATTAATAAATTATCACAAGTTGTTTGATTACAGCGTTCATTGTTAACATGCCCTTAAACTGACCTACACAAATAATAAACCAAAACGATCTGTTTTAGTTTAACTAAAATATTTTGAAACTAATCATTAGAGCATGTAGAATTTTTAAGCTCAAAAATTCATTGTCGTGTGTTGTCATTATTATATACAGTAACAATCAACGCTCTGGTGGCAACAATTTACTATTTAATGTGCTATGAACATTGGCGTACTTTTAGGTTTACTAGAGGCAAAAGTTTATACAAATAAAATGTTAAAATTGAATTATTGTCTTAAGATAATTTAGAATTAGGTCAAATATAAGATATTTGACAATTTGATTGATCATTGTGTTCCTAATAATAAAATAGGTTGGTTATTTGTACCAATATAATTATTCAACTTTGCATTAAAACAGTATGAATACATTGCATTATATTAAATAACCACTTATTACCAACGTTGAAGTTAAGGTTTAAAATAGGGAGGTATATAAGTTTAATTATAAGCCATGCTTGAACAAAACTTTAATTGTGTATTTTATATAATCGCGCAGACCAATAACTCATCAGTAATTACAACGATAAGCTTTAAAAAAAGTTGAACAATACTAAAACTAATATGTAAGAAAGTAAATATTTAAAACAAGCCATGTCAAAACTGTTTGGGCATTAACAATTAATGGCTAACAATAAAGTTAGACAGAGAGACAGCCTAGAAGTTCTCAAAAGACAACTCTGGTAAAAGCAGTTGCCCCCTATATATATTATATATATACTATATATAGGGGGCAACTGCCCTATATATATAGTATATATTATATATATACTATATATAGGGGGCAACTGCTTTTATTGTATCTATATATAACTTTTATTTATATATACCTACATACTGCTTTATATGTATACATAGCACTGCTTCTTACCCGTTCGGACTCTAACCATTCATACTAATTACACTAATGTGTTAGTTGCGAGAAAGGTGACACTTTAGTTGAAGTGTACCTGCATTGACGTGGAGAGGGTGAATAGAAATCCATATAGGACAACCCACCCGTAGTACACCCAACCGGTATATATAGTATATATACTATATATATATATATATATATATATATATATATATATATATATATATAT
>CABFVX010000546.1:241843-270668 GCA_902151425.1 Timema shepardi
TATATATTATATATATATATATATATATATATATATATATATATATATATATATATATATATACATACATACGCAGTAGAGCCCGGACTTTGATGACCTAAAAATGATCAAAAACTACCTATAAAATGATCTAAAATTTATAAAAAATTACTTCAAATTTACAAAAAAATGGCCTTAAACTTAGCAAAAATTTGCAACGAATGCACATAACTTAATCAAATAAACACTTTTTAAATGGAAACTATATATATGCAATAAAAATATTTAACAAATAAACTCGTGCATTTTGTTAAATATATTATTTGTTTTGAAATATACGCTTCAGAAAAAAAAAACATCCACTCCCAAAGCAACTCTTTCCAGTTTATTTGCAGTGTCTCGCCAGACATGTGTATTTTTAAAAAGTACAAGCAAATAGGGTAATTAGTTTATAGCCTGCATCATATTTGTTATATATTTTTGGCAACTATGTGATAAAATATTTACTTTTGAGTATTTATTCATTTATAAAATATCTATGGTATTTAAAAATATACGTATTCAACATAACTCCTTTAAAACTATACAAAAATGATCAAATATGACACAATCCAAAAAATATTAATTCAAAATTCAAAATGACAAAAAATAAACAAATAATGACCTATACAAAAATGTTTCCCCAACCAGGAGATGATGAACAGTTAGGCCTATACACTTGTTTTGGATGTATAAAAAAAAGATGACATATCATCCAAATCCTGGCCCTGAAAGATATATATATAATTTATTGTAGTATTTAACATTTACTGTCTGAACCGGCTGATTTTACCAACACACGGAAATGTCTATGAGCGAGAACGAAAAGGGCTGCCAATTTGTCGGAAAGGTATTTTAACATACCTCCCAGGGTTCTTTTACATCCGCCACAATCGACATGGGACCAACGCAATGGCTTGACTTCCACTCCGAAGGAAGTTGTGCTACGGAGTTTTATTGCTCAAGTCCTTCGACCCCAGCTGGGTTTGAGCCAACTAACAATGAGTCCCGAGGAGATCACTTTAGCACAAGACTACCGAGGTCAACAGAATATATAAACATGTATGTAAGCAGTTTATATTTATTTAGGTATCTCTTAAACAAGTGTTTAAAATAAATCACAACATGGCTTCATATTATAATGCGCAATTACTAAAAACTGTCTACTCACGCTTGTCTACCTGTAGCTTTCCTTGAAATGATTATACAATCTGAAACTATTATTTATGGGACAGGATAGGCTGTAGATGAAACGTCTCAGTAGAGCCCGTACAGTCTGAAACTGGTCCGATGGTTCATCAAGCCGATGTCTGCGGTGCCATGTGTGAACTCAGCGCCAGAGCGCGTGCCTTTTCCGTCGAGGCGCTGCTAGGAGCCAAGAGGGCCCGCGTTAGCAGCAGTACCTCATCACAAGGTAAACTTGCAACAATCATTCCTTAGATTTGATAGTTTACTAATATTTTATTAGAAGAATAAACACTATTGACTCCAAAAAATCTCCACGGTGCTAGCCGACAAGCGAGCTATACCGACCGAGAGGCCTCTTCCACCGTTAGCGATGATAGTGCTTACATACGCGGATACAGGGCGTCATGTGGTTAGCACAACGAGCTCCCCAGCCGTTAATCTCAGTTTTCTAAACCGGAGCTGCTACTTATTTATTCAAGTAGCTCCTCATTTGTCCTCATGAGGCTGAGTTTGACCCATTCCAGACCCACTGCTTCACAGAGAGATTATAAAAGTGAAAAAGACCGAACCCGGTACCTATGGATCTGTATCCAGGAACTCTGAGCACAAGAACACTGAGGCAGTCATAACGTTTGACAGTTCAACTAATATTAGCTACCCACTTCGGCAGTGGCATGATCTAAGGCCATCGTCTTACACTCATTTGATCCTAAGGGTCACATTCAACACTAAAAATACGGGGGGAGGGGGGCGCACATAAAATAAACAAATCTGTAGTGTAATTATCTTAAATAAAAATAATCCCAACTTAGAAACTTTTTTACAAAATAGAAAAAAGAATAGGTCTCCTGTATAAGACAATAAAACCAGCCCTACATTTTCTTACCAAAAATTTGCCACCTTTTATTTGCAACAGTCCGACACCTTAACTTAATCGGTAGCGTGTCTGTCTTTGTATCGTACTGAGTTGGTGTGTTACGGAATGCCGGATACTTTCAAGCGGCTGACAATACTGAAAAGTCAACGACATTTCCGAGATTTGATCCATTGCGATACAAACGCACCATTGTACAAACTACACACACTAAAGGAAATGATATTATAGAATTAAGTGCACAGGATTAAACAATTTGTTTGGCTTAGCTAGAGATCTTTCTTTTTTTTCCGTCCATGATGATTGTACGAAAAATTGTAAAATTGTAAAAATATTATTATGGATTAAATAACCAAGCGATTATTTGATAATTACGGTTACAGCCGCATCTAAATATCATTATTCATTTAAAGAATATATTAAAGTATTAATTTGACTTTCATTTAACACACAAGTATTCACTTTGGTGACAGGGTGCTGGAGACGAGAGCCAGAGGTACCACCATTGATATATGGTAAAGTAAATATTTTTAATTTTAGAGGAGTAAAATAAACTTGTCATTTTAAAATTAATATAATATATAGTAGGCCTACATTTTATTTAGTAATTTTTATGAATATAAATATAGTATATAGATAAACATCCCAATCATTATTATCTTTTTTTAATAAGCATATTTTTTACTATAAAACCCGTTAATAGATTTTTTTAAATAATAACCTCCTTACAAAATGTCAAAGTTAGTATATAGCTTTTAATTTAGCTTATGTAGTTATTTTAAAATAGGATTATTGTAGTCGTCTACGTAAGCTTAACTACTATGAGTATTTTTAGAAATAATATTTTAAAATTATAAAAAAACTTATAATAGTAAAACCATTAATGAATGTTATGAAATATAAAATAGGACTATATTTTTAGTACGCTCAGTATATATATTGATTAACTACGTGTTGGTTTTCATTAAATAAATTCTCAAATATTTACATGAACAAACTCATCAAAACAACCATTGCATTGTGTAAGACTCTAAAAAGACGCCTAGAGTAATAAATGGTACGATGCATCATACAAACTTTCTCGCTCCATTGTTTTAAAATAGAGATATTTACGCAAAACTCGTAAAATATGTGAAGCAAAATAATATGCATAGTTGCAGAAACACTCCTCCAAAGAACAAACATGAAATAATATATACTGCTACATAAACATATTGATAAAAAAAAGGGTGACATTGCTGTTCACCAAAGAGCGTGACAATCAAATTATCCAGACATAAATCGAAAAAATATATTTGCCAATATCTCATAAAGGATTAGTTTAATAATGATATATTTAAAATCTAGTTTTTTTAAAATAGTACTGCAACTTTGCGATCATAGGCTAAGCTATTTCTTATCTCAAAGAGTTGTGTAAATATGAATGTCATTTTGTTTTAAAACAATTCATTGATATTAAATTTAATTACAATCGTTAGAGTAAATTTTGAGAAAATGGATTTAATCTCTTTTCACTCTTAAGTAAACTTTCCTTAATTTTAGGGCTGGATATGTAATTACAAAAATCCCTCTGAGGAATCTTAAGAAAACCCTAGGTACCAAGATTTAGCCCGATCAGTAAAATGGTTTCAGTTATAGTCCCAGTAACAGACAGACATATGAAATTTAAAAAAAAAAATCAGGGGGTCATGTAACGACGACATCATGACGATCAAAATACTTTCTTTACCCGAGGAGTGCGAGAAAGTAAAAATTATGTGTAACAGTAAAAAATACAGATAAGCATATATAATTGTGTGACCGGAGTCCCTCCCGACCCCTACGCCTTACCTCCCCGGCTCTCAAGCCACACTCTCAGACATCACGTCACAAGCTTCGACCAACCAACGAAGAGCTATCACCATCAAGATGCCGAGAAGACGGATCAGGCTCCAGCGTGGACACCCAGAATGCTCCACCCGTGGAGAACAGCTAACCTAATGTGACAAGTGCAACGACTGCTTCTACTTGTGTACTGGATGGGAGGACACCGATAAAGACACCAGTGGATTACAATATATGTGTGTGACCTGCCTAGAAATGAGTGCGTGGAAACAAGAAGAACTAAAAGAACTCAGAAAAAAATGGAACAGCCCCTACAGCTCTTAGACGGGAATAGTCTTCTCAAACAGTATAGCTTACCTACATTCTCGGGAAAAGACCACGAAAACCCCACCAGCTTTTTACAAAAGTGTGAATTCACTCTCATGAACCAATAGACACCCAGAGAACTATGGCCACTCATAGTGAAGGAAAAACTTCTCCAAGATGCGTAAAACTGTTGTAAATTATACGAAAACTATTCAAACACATGGGAGGAGATGTGCACCAGAACCAAGGAGCGATTCGATTCACAATACCTGTTAGTAGAACTACAAGCAAAACTGTACGGAGAGGCTCAAAACAAAGACGAACCAGCAGACCAATTTATCTTTAACAGGGTACAGCTATACAAAAGATTCCTTCCTGACACACCTGAGAAACAAATCATACCCCTAAACACAGAACTCTGGCACCCTACCCTGAGACCTTTCCTTGCTGCAATACCCCTCACCTTCTTGGATCAACTCATAGAGAAGGCCCAGACCATCCAATGGGACCTTGGTCCGACTCCTCTTCCAAGGGTTTCAAAATCTAAAATTCAAGCATTTCAATGAGATAGGTGCCCCGATCCCTAGTACCATTTTTGTCCGGAGCGGCATCATTATTGAGACTGACCAGTACTAGCTAAGAGAAGAAACAAAAGGGCCAGAGAAGCACAAACACCCCCGAGCTCCCAGGGAAACGAAAGGAAGGGATGAGAGAGGGGCCAAACTCATCCCTTGAAAAGGTGGCCATTTTAGTAATGCACCCTCAGACAGGGCTGCCACGGACCCAAATCGATACCAATATTGGCTCTTTCACCAAGGTCATAGACTCCGATGCCTCCACAAGTTTCATTAAAACTCCATCCTAGATCATCAAACTAAGCAACAGATACACGCAAAATCCCATGAAGATACGACTGGTCAAGACGGATACCAAGCTATACGTCACAGGGATTTGCAACATCAGCATCAAGATTCTATGACGAAGTAAGGTTCCTCATAGCAGAAGAACTCTCAGAAGACCTACTCCTTGGTCACGACTGGCTAGTAAAGAACGAGGCAGTTCTGGATTAACAAAGGTCATGATTATTATTTGGGAAAGTGAATAGAGAACCGACCTACTGGGTGGAACAAGGCCAGCCTCCAAACCAACCTTTCAACTCAGAGGAAGTCCAACACGGGTTTGGGAAGGAACTAATCCCCAGCCTCATACAAATCCTTGAAAAACACAACAAAGATTTCGACACCCATAACCCAAATAACGTGACAAACTACACTCTCCACACAATCAGAGTCAACACTCAACACCCAATGAGGGGACCTCACTATAAGTACTCCTCGCAGAAAAGACAGATCATCCAGAAACAAGTCGAAGAACTGTTTAAGAACGAGGTAATAGAAAATAGCACGTCCAATTACCAAAAGCCCAATCGTGATCGACAACAAACCAGACAATAAACCCATGTTCTCTGTGGACTATTGGTTACTGAATGCGATCACAGAAGAAGAACATTGCCCCCAGATATATATATCCCACAAATCCTACAGGAGATAGGAACAGCCAATGTGTTTAGCACACTCGATCCTAAGTCTGGATACTGGCAGATCCCGATGGTACCAGCCTCCAAACACCTTACCGCATTTATCACTCCAAAAGGACAGACCTACCAGTTCCTCGAGAGACTCGAGATCTAACAAACTCACAGTTTCTTTGGGAAAATGTAAATTCGGAAAAAGCTCCTTAAGGTATCTCGGACATTTCATCACCTCGGAAGGAAATCATCCCCTTCTTGGACAGATAACTGCTATTCATTCGCGTCAAATATCTACTTTGCTACGATTTTTAAGGGTTAGGTAACATTTACAAACATTTGCACGTAATTAAGCAACACTATTCATTACACTCTCAAAATCACCTCTTGGGAATTTTATCGTTGAACCCCACTTGATTGCTTGAAGGTATTAAACCTTTGTAACAGTGTTTTGCAGCGTTTACTTATATCAATGCATTTACTCTGATTTTTTTTATTAGAATTCTTCCCTGTATCGATTTTTTAGTCTTCATTTACTAATTTAAATTATTGTTTAGCTATAAATAGTATTTTAGCACCACGCCTTACTACTTGTTCGGGTTGTACGCACTTTTACTAATTACGCTGAGTTAGGAATGGGATATATTTAATTTAGAAAATGTACCCGCATTTGCGTGTAAGGTGAGTGGTAAACTTTTTTTAAACCCTTAGTATACCCAACAGAGACTCAAGCCCAAATTTTCTTATCATTGTCACGGGAGTTACACCTTAGACCATACGGCCACCGATGTAGTCTATAAATAGTTGTTTATGCAATTATTCTTAAGTTACATGTAATATTATTATGTAACTTCTTATTCAGTGCCGGCCTGTTAAAGGTCTTGTGAGTGGTGGTCAGTACTCTAATAAAAGAAATTGTGATTTTTTGTTGTTGTGCTAAATGGTATTTGAACATTGAAGTTATTACAGCTTTGTACAATGTTGAGTATGTGTAATTTAATGTGCTGCAGAGGATTGGATTTCCACGAATAGTGAGAAGAACACTTTAGAAAATGTATCATTTTCTTCCGAGAGATTCATTCCAAAGACATGGGCCAAGAATGAAATGACGTATCAACCCAAACCTACAAGCCCTCTCACTAAACTAAAACACAAGTTGAACGTAGAGCTTTGCTCGAGGGACTTATGGAAAAAATTCCACGCCCTGGGAACAGAGATGATTATTACCAAAGCAGGAAGGTAAGCAATCTTAAAGCTGGTTAATATTTTAAGAACATGGACAAATGATTAACCCTAAACGACGCAAAGCTTTTAATAGTATCTGGTGGGCGGTAAATATTGTCTTGGTACCAAAAAATAATCATTGAATTGCTTGGTTTATTGTGGCTTAAAATAAATGGTACGACACAATGGCACATACGTACACTCTTGTCTAGTTTGAAACAGCATTTTCAAAAATCAACTAATTCAAGTAACCAAACCCTCAAAAACAGACAAGTTTGTTTGTGCCCTCAAAAAATGTTCTTCATTAAAACTTAATATTTTATTAATCTTATGATACTTCTGATATGAATATTTAACAAAATGGTTATTCACTGGATCAAAATTTTAAATGTTAACATTTTGGTAGTCTGCAAACTACACTTATATTATTTTCTAAACCAAACATACAATCTTATTTAGGCCTATCGTTTAAAAACACTCCCCAGATACTCATTTTGAACAAAATTGTTTTAGCAATTTTCAAAATATTTTTAATTTTCAAAAATCTGTCTCAGGAAACAACCTATAATTGTATCACTAGAATTAAGATCACTATTTCATTTTGAGGAATGGCCGTACTATATCATATAAATGTCAAGTGTGAATTATATCCATCAGGCTGTTTCGGCTGTCCACACAGGTACAATCAGACAACACTGTAAACCCCAATCCCTTAGGCTCATAGGCACATACGTCCAGATATATAATAACCGTGAGGTCAGGATTACATGGTGAAACTATTAGCAATTTTTATTTTTCATAAAACTAAAATATTGCTAATATACGGTTAATCCAAAATTAGTACATCACGTTACCATAGCATATTCGCCTCATACAAGGCCGGATTTAACCGTGGGAGCTAGTGGATTGCGCCACAGATCTTACACAAACTATTGCAATAAAAACCATCGTTTTGACATTCTTTTCTGGCCTTATAAAAATTAATTAAGCCCAAACCATTTTTGTTTTAAACAAACCTAATAATGTGTTGACAATGTTTCCTTATATAAATAATATATTTAACATTGAGCTTTTAACAGTTAGTTTTGGAAAGAAATATTGATTATGTCGAAACGTTGTAAAGAAAAATATTTGTTTAATGTTAGTGCCTACAGCTTTGTACAAACCCAAAATTCAGCCCTGACCTCATATCCTCTTCTGATTAAAAATAAAAATATTTTTGTTTGCTATAACTATTGTAAACTATTTTACATGTGTGTATATTTCTGATTTCTATGCTTTCAAGGAGTAAACGTGTTCTCTTACCTCACATGATGAAAACAAATTTAGGGTTTTAAAACTAATGTGCTTAGGAAGATATTTGGTCCAAAAAGGTACGAGGCTACAGGGGAGTGGAGGAGGTTACATGATAATGAGTATATACCCTGTACTCCTCACAATACATTTATAGGATAATCAAGTCTCGTAGAAGCCTTCTATAACCTTATTCAGGGTATTGACTGGCAAACCTAACGGAAAGAGACCATTGGGAAGACCTAGATGCAAATGGTAGGCTAACATTAGAATGAACCAGAAATAGATAGGGTGTAATGAGGTGGACTGGATAGAACTAGCTCAAGAATGGTATATATAGGATGTGATGCGATAGATTGGATATAACTAGCCTAATATAGGGATCAGTGGCGTACTTTTATAAGTATGGCAATGAACTTTTGAGCTCATAATGCCATAGATTAAGTAAATAAATAAGTATGTTTTAAATGTTATAAATTAGAACTTGATGACCAGTTTGGTTACATTATTGATTGACAGAAGAATGTTCCCGACGGTGAAAGTTCGCATGACAGGACTCGATCCTTCAGCCTCCTACATTGTTTTCCTGGATATAGTTGCCGTTGATGATAAACGCTACCGGTATGTTTATCACAGGTGAGTTAGCAAGTTACGCCTATCAAAGGTGAGTTATTAAACATGGATTCCAACATAATAATAATAATTATTATTATTATTATTACGACAGGTCCATTCTTTTAGTCTGCCTCCTACTTCAACTACCAGAATTTTCTTGTTTCCTTCAAGTCATCTAATATTTGAATCCTCCTTCTTCCTAAGATATTCTTTCCCTCAACTTTTCCTTCTATAATGTCGTGTCGTTCCTCCTAAGGATGTGTCCGATCCAGTTTTATTTGTACCAAAGAATCACATCCAAACTGGTTCTCTTCTCACCCACTCTTCCACCACATTTCAAAGCTCTCAAAGTATCAAAGTATGATGAACTACGTATAGGTTTATTCCCTTTAGTCTTCCCGGTACTAGAACAAATTGTAACAATATAAATAACAATATCAAGGTGGGGTTCCAAATTAAAGGACCCTGTTTTGTTTCCCACAGTTCTCAGTGGATGGTTGCAGGTTCCGGGGATCCTTCTAGTTCAACAAACCTTTATGTTCACCCTGACTCACCTGCTACTGGCCAGCTGTGGATGGCGCAAGGAGTCGTTGCCTTTGACAAACTCAAGCTCACCAATAACAAGAAGCCTCTGGTTCGAGGGCAGGTCAGTCCTTAGATCATATAGTAATTACGTTCATTAAACAGCCTTTATTTCGTATCCTCCATTGCGTTGACACTACCTTGATTAAAAAGAAGGTTATGCAAGTAAGATTTTGATTTATTACTGTATGATGCCTCTATCAAGTTGAACAGCTACTTGTGATATTTTCTGGTTTGAATCTTTGGGAGGGGTGAATTAGTATTTAAATATTATAAAAAGGTGTTTACACTCTCATAATCACTGAACGGGCACAATTGGGAAGGTAAAATTATTTTAAGTTAAACGTTAATTATTGCAGGTCAGCAAAGAGTGTAAATAGTAATAAGGAAACGCGGAATAAATATTCAGAAGGAAAAAGATTATATGACAAATTTTGTTGGCTTTGTCAACTGTAATTAGATTCAACATAATTAATAGCTATACACTGATTTTCCTACAAATGGACCTGTAGAGCAGCTTTTAATACCACTGGCCAATATAGCTAATTTAACTTAACTCAAGCAACTTAATGTGTGATCAACGGTATTTTATTGCTTACAGTGTAACACTACGGTAAAATTACATTTATAATATTGCTGTTATAATAGTTCGGTTGTCTATAGCTCCGTGGTCGAGCACCTATTATCAATATACGGAAAAGATACCGTTTAACTAGCTGTTAATTGCTCCATGGTCGAGCACTAATTAAATCGGTATATTTATTAAAATGAAAGAAAGAGGACTATTGATGGCTGTTTATTCAAATGACATCTGTTAATTACTGATACATACTCCAATTAAATGCTTGATAACAATGCACACTTGTGATATTAACGTAAATTATTTTATTCTGTGTTTGACTGCGAGTGCCCCTGCTAGTGTGTGGGTAGGTGATTGGGTGCGTTGCTTGTGTGACTTGTGTATGTGGTTTCTAGAGCGACTTGTGAGGGTGGGACTTGTGCCTAACCATAAGCACAAGTGGCTTATAAATGACATACCCCTTGCCTATTGGTCCCCTCATAGCCAGTGTAAAAACTAACTAATAAAAAGAGTCATGGCGACAGGTGATGTGAAGGCTAGCTTCTTATTGGTATATATTATTATTATTAGTACCGCGTCTTACTACCCGTTTGGGTTATACGCACTTACGCTAATGTGTAAGAGTAGGGTGATTGTGAGATTAAATGGAGGACCTACAGTTTAACGTGGAATCCGAACCACGGTGGAGGCCTGGAATTTCCCACATTCACAAGATGTCTTGTCAGAGGTGAAGGAAGGTTTGGTAATCAGATGAATCTGTGCCGGGACCGAGGATTGAACTCCGGCCGCCAGCACAGAAGTCTGACATTTTACCCCTAGACCGCCAGGTCACCTTATTGGTATAGAGAATTGGCGTCCTTTGCCAAATACTCCGGAGTTGTTCTTTTAACAGAAAAAATTATATAAAAAATATATTTTAATGGTGCAATACTTTTCACATTATTTCTAAAAAGCGCGTGTTTCTTCATGGATGAATCATAAGAGGATACTCTACATATGTTACTTTAAAGAAAAATTACCTTCATCCATGACTTTTTACGTATTTTAGAGGGACCTAAATCAATATCATTACAACAGTTATAGTTGAACGATCACTAATTTATTAACCAAATGACCTTGCAACATAAAATATTTTTATTAAAAATTATAAGCCCCATATTTTCGAACACCCTATTTATTTTCGCCCTTACTATGTGACTCTTGACGTTCATTTAGTAAAATATATTACCAACAGAAGGTCCAAACTTTACTTCAGTCGGTAGTTCGTCTGCTTATTGGTATTATATTCCCGGGGTATATTCCCAACATGGCAGAAAAATGTATCATTGTGTAAGATGGGACTTCCCCTCAGTGATAAATTGACGCCAAGGGGCTGGGTGCTATGTTTATCCTAAAATTAAGTCAGTAAATAGTATGCTGATACAGCCATTCGGTTTAGAAAGTGCACGTTAAATATCTCAAATATCAATTTAAATTAATAACAAAATGTATTTACATGTTTTGTTGTAGGTATCGTTGCATTCTATGCACAAGTATCAGCCCAGAGTTCACATCATGCCGACGACCGATTTGGAGACACAGCCAGAAAAACAAGTGAACCAACAAAAAGCTCTTAGTTTCTCGTTTCCTGAAACTACTTTCACTACTGTTACCGCCTACCAGAACCAACAGGTATTCAGTGGCGGATTTATATTTTTTCCTCTAGGGCACAGACAAATAATATACCCTGAGGGTTCGGCCAGACTGACGAGCGTGCGAGTGAGCGCGTGAGCGACTGGGTGGCCAAACTGGTGAGCGAGCGAGCGCGTGATTGATTAGCAAATAGCTCTCTATAGTTGTTGACAAGAAGGAAAAGGTTCTAATCTTGGCTCGGTGAACTGAGGGTAGTTTTTGACAAGTGATTTATTGTTGTGGTTTTCTCATCCTCTCTCCACGCTAATGGTGATTATTATT
This sequence comes from Timema shepardi, assembly GCA_902151425.1. NCBI lineage: Eukaryota > Metazoa > Arthropoda > Insecta > Phasmatodea > Timematidae > Timema > Timema shepardi. The sequence continues at coordinate 253,829 of CABFVX010000546.1, forward strand.
TGTAAAGGCCTACTTTGATTATAATATTGAAGTATTTTAACATATCAGTTTTACATATATATGTATATATGTATATGAGAAGTTTTCCTAGCATTCAATGAACCAACATACAATAATATTGACTAGCGCCTGTAAACTAGGCTGAACCGGGTCGAGCGCGAGCGCTTGAAAAATGGAACCAGTTCTATCTTTCAAGCGCGCTCGCTCCAGTCTGGCCACCTCTCATTACAACCAATGTGTTCTATTTTAAATTTTAGTCGCTCCCCCAGTCTGGTCGTCCCCTTACACTTAACATCAAGGTTAAGATGGTTGCGCTACTTTTGCCAGCTTGAGTCCTTCACCACCAGGATCGCTGAGGTGCCTTATCGTCACCCAGCACTGACACTAGTGAAGCCCAGTGTTGAAGGAATAAAGCTGTTAAAAATGTTAAAAGGAGCGCAGCGAAACCCCCGTAAGGTTGAGTGTTTCTTACTTGTCTGTGGCCTAGAGGCTAAACAGATCTTGCCAACATTCCTCCCTCCTCAGCCCCCTTCACATGATAACCAATTCAGATACCCCCACACCCTACCACTTAGAGCATCGTCCTGTGTAAGCTATAGATTAAATACCATACAGAGAAGTCGTGTATGAATGATAGTGATAAGCAGGACCCGGATTTTAATGATATGTCATCTTTTTATTGTTTCACTCCAGACAATGCTCATATGTAGGCCCTATATAAACCCTGTTTATGATCCTCTGGTTGTAGAAATTTACATTTTATAGGTCATACTTTGGTCATTTTTGTCATTTATTGTCATTTTGGAATTTTAGGTCATATTTACTTGGGTTTCGTCCTTTGAAATCCCTTTTTTAGGTATTTATAGTAATTTCTTAGTCATTTTTAGGCATTTTTGAGCAATTTTAAGGCAATCATGTTGATTAAGTAAAATTTGTATGCAAACGATATTTTAAAAGTGCATAATTCTTTCATCACACAGATTGTCAGAATGAGAATGTAATGTATTCCATGAACTTTGTATCCTCTTTGCCTGTATGGTTTTTAAATAAAAATTCCGGGTGATACTGCAACTAGACTGTATGGAGATGGCTGGTTTGGGAGGGGGTAGCTATCACTTCTGAAACAGATAGTTGTAAATCAATGTTGTATTTCACTGAATGAAAGAGTTTAGTTATTAAAGAGTTAATTACATGGATAATTTTTAGCTTACATTTGTAAATCACGTATTTAATTTAGTCGTGTGCATTTATTATGACTTTTTATTCATAGTTTAAGGTAATTTCTTGTTAATTTAAAGTTATTTTTATAGTATTTTTAGACCTTTTATAGGTTATTTTTTGATTATTTTAAGCTAATTTTTAGGTCATTTGACAGGTCATTTTTTGATTATTTTTGTGACATCAAAATCCGGACCCTGGTTATACGGGACTTAATAGCCCGGTCACACAGAGCACTACGCTAGCTATGCACGATATGTTCTCTATGTGTGCGAAAAATAGCTCCCTCTATTGACAACGTAAGTGGCCACACAGGAGCTGTGTGCTCTATGTATGCTATGTTCGCTATCTTAGCTACGTCTCGGTGTGTTTGATTCTCGGATATATTTTTAAACAACGCTGACATGCGCAATAGACCCACCTTGATATCCAGACACGTGCAGCCGACAGTAATAGTATGAGAAAATTACGTTTCTGGAGAGGTTAATTAAAGAGGTAAGGGAGTACCCATGCCTGTGGAACAAAAACAATGAACCCTCACATACGAGATAATTATGAATTCATCAAACTCTGTTCTTCTCATGTTCACTTCGTGTACCCACTTTCTTTTATGTTTATTACACAATGAGATTAACAACAAAACCTCATCCTCACTGTCATAATCCTCCCAAGTCAAGCAACCCTCCAACATCTTGGATGAGACTGAAGAGTCTCGTAAAATGGTACCTTCCAGTGTGGCCACTTTGTATATCAAACATACTGAACATAGCGAACGTAGCATACATAGCATATCGCTCTGTGTGGCCTCAGCATTACGGTATAATATAACCTTTCATGTAACCTATCTTGATGTGACGGGACACGGTAACCAAACAGTTTATACCACGAATTTAACACATCCATCTCCGGAGGAAAAGTACGTGTTTATAAAAAAAAAAACTTTTGTTTGTAGAATGACAAATATATGGAATAAATAAGGTTAAATTTTTCAATATCAATAGTTTTGTTTTTTTAATTTGTAGACCCTCTGATTTCGCCGCCTTGGACTATATAGCCCCCTAGGCCCTCCTGTAAATACAGCACTGGACGAATTGTTAATATTATCGTTATTATTAGGCCTATGTTTATGATTATTTTTATACTAACAACGCCTGGGAAAGCCATGAGGCCACCATTCACCAAAACAATTTCACTGAAGTCTATCAAGGCACTCTTTTGGATCAAAATTTTGCTTCCGGATATTTGACTCACGATTATTAGCAAAAATGGTAACTTTGTGCAAAAGAGCTTATTTTATTGTATGTAGAACGACATAAAACATGAAAGATCCCTGATTTAGAGTAAAAATGCCAACAGCCGAATATAATAGTCAATTACAGAAGATCGATCAATTGCTCGGTAGGGTAATAATAGTCCTCTTTGGATGTATGTATTTTTTTGTGAATTTATATAATATTAAAAAGTCAAAATAAGTATAAACTTAAATTGCGGTTTTAAAGGTAATCCAATAAGTTAATGTGAAAAAGGTATGTTACGATGAGTGGGGCATGTTGAAAGGATGAGTGTGGCTCGTGTGACGAAGCAAACCTATGAAGGTAGAATGTGTGGGTCAAAGGGAAGGGTTAGGCCATTTAAGACGTGGTTAAATGTTGTAGACAAATATGTGAAAAAGAGAAACATTAAGAGTTCTAAGAATAAAAGAGCATGTATGACTTGTATGTATGTTGTTGAAACGAGGGAGTATGGGAGGATAGGGAAGTGTGGTTAAAGTTAGTGAGGATGGATTAAGTACGGTTTTTTTTCTATGCTATATTAGGCACAATTTATTGCCTACCCCTTAAAGGAACGGTGTGATTAGTTATGTAGGTTTTTTATGTTCTAGACACGTAACTACAATTCCTTCATCCTCCCCCAAAAATAAGTTATAATCATCATTTACTAATGTATGCGGGTAGCAGAGGCGCTCGCTAAGATGTAAGCATTCGCTTTTTTCGCGTACCTTTATTGGCAGCTGTTGGAAAACGAATCAATTACACCCAAAGAGGATCGTATCAATACAAACAGACAGTTTCTGAAACAAACTTCAAATCTTGCCCTCGTTATTAGAAATCATATAAAAAGTTGCATGAATCTCGCTTGGAAAAATTCACAAAGCTGAGAGAAATCTGTAGGAAACAAAAAGTATGCCTCTCAGAATAAAATCAAGGGTAATCACAAAATTCAATTTGCATGAGAACACGCAATTATGTCATACCTATCTTCTCAAAAAGCAAATCTATGCTAAAAATTGTACAAATATTTATCACTCAGATTTGACGGGAAAATAGGATATGCTACTTCAAATGCAATTTCTAAATAGCCTACAACATTCCAAATGTGATATAACATCTTAAGTGTCCATATTATAGAGGTCAGAGTGATTCTTAACAATACCGGTAATTTGAAAAAAGGTGGAAACACTTGGTACGTTTAATTTTATACAAGTCTCATCAACTTACTGAGAAAATTTGGCTAGACGAACTTTGGTTACTGAAATATAATTATGATCTACGTGCATTATCAAACGCTGCTTTCTATTACAAATTATTTTTAATTGGTTTTATAGTTACTATAACATAATAAGAAACCTTCTAATGCTCCAAACTATCTTCTCATGAAGACTTCATCAGGATGTCCTTTTTGTTTTAAACCTTTTTAATAATACAGTTTCTTGTAAATCTTCCCTCAAATTTATGGGCATTCCTGTACCCTCTTGGACCTTTCAACATAAAAAATCACCTTTTACAAATCAATCCTCATGGTTGTTGTGGCATAGTTTGAATTTGATCACCAAGAAGGAACCTAACTTAGAAGATTATTCACGGCACACTACTATAATTAATTCCTTTCGTTTGTGTTTACTTTCAGCTATAAACTAAAAGGTTATTGACCATGTGAAGCGAGGTTTGGTTTTAATTGAAGCATCAGGCATTTTGTCTTTCTGTCTGTCCGGATCTTTATTGTATGATAACTGTCAAATATGGAGACCAATTTTAACGAAATTTGGTGGTGACATTCTTTTAATCACGGATGTATATTACATAATATTTCGATCCGGTTATCCATTCCAAAATGGTGGTCACTCAAATTGTTTTTCGTTTAATAGCTTATCTCAAGTGATTTAAATTTAAAGTTTAAACAATCGATCAAGTAGCTGGGGAGTATTAGTTGACATAACATAAAATCCAAAGAGAACGCTTAGGACTCTAGTAAAGAGGAAGCAAGATCTTGTTCACAGAACTTCTATTATAACAATTATTTATTTATGTTCTCGTGTTTTCTATTTAGAATGGTTATGTTGAAATCTTTTTAAATATTGATAATATTATAACTTACTTTGTAATCCAAGCTTTCTTTTGCATTTTTTCAGTGATAGCTTGTAATAGTTCTTAGCTGTTGGCTAGAACCTCAGTGAAGTAAAATGATACAAAATTAAATTGATAATTATTATTATTTCATAAAAAAAAGGGGGGGCTTTGAGTTCTTGATAGCCTCGTAATTACGATTTCCCATACAAACTCAATCATCTGAATTAAATGGTGCAGTTAAAATTCCTCTAAATATAGCAACGACTGATTTCTTATAAAGTATTAATATTACCTATTTATATAGGTGACCTGGTGGTCTAGGGGTAAGATGTCGGACTTCTGTGCTGGGGGTCCGGGTTTCAATCCTCGGTCCCGGCACATATTTATCTGATTACCAAACCCTTCCTTCACCTCTGATAATACATCTTGTGAATGTGAGGAATGCCAGGCCTCCACCGTGGTTCGGAAAACCCGAACGGGCAGTAAGACGCGGTGCTAATAATAATAATAATAATAATAATAATAATAATAATAATAATAATAATAATAATAATGATAATAATTTTATTTCTATAAGAACTAAAATGATTGAGTAGAAAGTACACTGATCTCCAGGTTTATTTAATTAATTATTTATTACTAAATGTATTATAATTTAATTATTTTATTTGTAGATAACTCGACTGAAAATCGCAAGCAATCCATTTGCCAAGGGATTCAGAGAAGCTTCGCGAACAAGGTAAGATGTATGTTGCATTTTATATATTATAAGTTAAATAATATAATGTGTTCATTAATTTGACGTCACTCATTGCTAAGACAATAGATATTTGACAAGAGGTAAACTATCAGTAATAGCCTTGAGGGGCCCGCTATGGGGATAGAGAGTGTATTTAGTGAAGCACCGCATTTGAAGCAACTATGAAACTGTCCCCAAATCCCTGTATAGTAAAAGTATGCACAGAGGTTGTTAAAACACATACACATGCTGATGATCATTGGATGTCACTGACGCAGGAGTAACCATGCGGACGGCAAGTAATACCTCGTTATACATGGCTAGAAATGTGTAGACTGATTAAAAAAAAAGGTGGAAGAACCAGGATGTTGGTCCAACAAGTTGGCTAGAATAAACGCAGCTTACTTTTCCACATGTTTTGTCTTCCAACATGTTGGATCCAGCTTGTTACATAATAAACGAAGTTTCACTCTCATTATGAATGTAGGTTTGGCTGAAAGGATTATGTGCCTGACTCCTCTTGTTTGCAAAGTTGATTACAATGATAGTGTACCCGACTCTCATCTTGAAGTTAAGTTGTTAGTTAGATTTAAAAAGTAGGTACTCATCTGTTCCAGACAGGGCAAAGGTCAGCATATCCACTCTCATGTATCCATTCAACAAATCATAATATGATTTAAAAACCATTATTATACTTAGTTTCTGTCACTTTTTGCAACCAAATTTTCACAAGAAACTATTTACAATGACAATTTACAAAACAATACGTCAAGATGCCTATCTAACTAGATCTACAACACTCCTAAAATAAATATATCATAATTTTGTTTTTTACTTTTCTGGAAAAAATTGTCTATATAAAAAGTGTATATTTTTAATTTGAAGATTATTTTCTTATTTTCTTATTTCAGCTTTGCTTTTCGCTGCACCACAGCAATTTTAATTTACAAATTCAAGTCTCTAAGTTTGTTTAAGGACATTAGATTTCTGGCACGCTAGAAACTCTCCCTCTCCCAAGGGGAGTCAGTTGATCCTATATTCCTATTGGCTGTACGTAGAGATGTGAGACGGAAAAGTTTCCCTATATTTTTTTTCGGAAAATTTTCCAAAACGGAATATTTAAGGTTGGTCCAACATAAATTGTGTAGAGAGGTGAGTGAAACGCGACGTGATGGACCTGCAATGTATTTGTTCCCAAAACGCGATGTAATGGACATGCGGTGTAATGGTGCACACCCATTCCAAAGAGACCCAGCCAGTAGCTGGAAGTTGTTCATGATGATGATAATGATGATGATGATGATGATGATATTAACCAAGCAACTAGTCCTATAATTTTAAATGTTTTATTTTAAAGTTAATATTTATATGATAGCATAATAGTTTCGCTACTATAAAAAATCAATTAATTAATAGTGAATAAAAATAAAAGATGATTTAAAAATACTATACACAAAGAATGATTTAAAGTGTTGTTTATTTACAGGCAATATATGGATGATACTCAAAACGAAAGCTCATCTTCGTTTATAATACCCTCGATCATGGGTTCAACCAAGCTACACTCCAATGAGCTGTTTGGTTTGGACTCACAACTTGAACTTCTGTCTACACCTTCAGTGCTTCAGTGCGGTCAATCGGTGACATCAATTCCAGAGTTCTTCTCTTCAGCTCTTCCAAAGTGTCAGCCTTTGACTTTGCCGGTCAAGTTTGTTGTGCCCCCACCAGGATGTCATACTATGCTTTACAATCAAGATCATTTTCTTCAAATGAGTAATACTGAAAGACAACAACATTTAAGCCGAAATGATCCAGTTCCAAAAACTAGTTTTTTAAAGAACATGCATGTGGGTATGTCAGTAAAATGCACCGAGACAGCCAATTCAGAAATATCCTATTTTAGTAATTGTATCGAGCTTTCTCAGCATATACCATTTAGTAGTTCTGGGAATATAGATTTTTTAAAGGAAAAGTATGCTAATAATACAGTAACAAAAGAGCAGCAAGAAGTATTAAAAGCGAACGACACAATAAAAATAAGTGAAAAGAATTTGAGCGATGACATTTTTTACAGCTCATATGATACTAGTATTAAAAACAATCAAATGTATATCAATATAAAAGGTAATCCAAGCAAATATGGTCCCATTTATAATGTTTACAAAGATAGAACCAATGAGTATTCAAGCTTAAGATCAATTTTTAATGTATATGGTCAAACTATTTCTAAGCCATTGGACTTGTCAAAAATTAAATAAATTGGTTTTAAATGATAAGAGCCTGTAACTAATATATATTGTAATTTTATTTGTTTAGTGATATTGTAAATAAGACATATTCATTAGCCATTTTTATACAATCACAACTTTCTATTTTTAATCTAATGATACCAACTTATATTAGATAAACATTAAATCAAATGCCCCTGTATTATTCTACCAGTATTCAAACCTGTTATTGGAAATATTCCATGCATTTTATCAACATTGGCTATACCGAGTTATGTAAATATAGTTAGTCTTCAAATAAAAATAATAATTTGAAGAAATTAAAGAGTTTTTTTTGTAAATAGCTTACAAAGTGTTTAAACAGAAGCTGAGCTGTGATGAAAATAATCTGAAGAGGTATATCTGTTAAAACAGCTCAATCATTAGAAATATTCTTTGATTGTTTATACTCTTTTTAAACCATTTCATGTGAAATATAATAAAACAAAGAAAATAACTTTTTTTAAGATACTAAATTACAGGAGGAATAAAAATACTAGGAAGACTCTAGAACCTAAAAATAAGTTTTAGTGGTGTTGTTTATTAAGGGAATTCAAAATCATGTTGATATACGGGTTGCTTCTCAACTCGACACTCAACCAAAAATCTGACTAAACTAAAAAATATATTTACCATTTAACAGAGCTCTTTCCCTCAATGGGAGCAGAACTTAAATAACAGAGATGAGAGGCACAAATTCCATATAACTTGATTGAAGATCTATTGAATAATTAAATGTCATGTTTTATCCAAAAAAAACTCCAAAAAGTAAGCAAATAGTTCGTGTATGTCTTCTTTTCAGATTAAGTTATTTAAATGCAATAAGTACTCATACTTACACAGATACTGCCATTGCATTTGGTAGCTTTCTACGGTGAGGTTGGAGATTCATTCCCAGCCAAGTTAATTGGGGGGGATATTCTCAGTGGCGGATTTAAAATTGTTGCATTCCTAGGCACAATTATAATATGCACCCCCACCCCCATCACCCAAGAAAAATTTGTTTTTAGCAAGGACTTTCGGAAGTTTTGAAGGAAAGAGGTGTTTGGGGTTGGGGGGTGGTTAGTATTCGAGAAAAGATTTCTACGAAAGATAATCAGGCACGTGCATGCCCTACAGTAGCTTGAGCTAGCATTAAAAAGAAGGGGAGACTGACGTCAGTTACAAAGTGATTGCAAAGTACAGTTATTTAAAAAGGATTTTAACTTGAACTATTTCGATAATGTTAGATAATAATTTTTAAATGTAATCATTAAAAGCAAAATATTATAATAAAAATAATGTCATCCAAAATGTGCCGCTCCTGGGGCGGTGCCTAGTGGAAGAGATTTTCCTCTTAAAGTATGTCATAAATAGTTATTGTGTTTAACGCACTAGAAAAATAAAGGAGAAGAAAATAACCAGCAGACTGAGGTGGGTCAAGGACTATAAAGGACCAAAGGGATGAAAAATGTCCAACTTGGATGGTTAAATAAGTAATTCTGTATTTATTTTAAAAAGCATTTATTTTCCCCCCTAAAATCTTGATTAGTCTTATATGACAACAAAAATATTAAAATGTTTATAAATATTAACAATATTTTAGAAATGATAACGAGAAATAGGAAAAAAAGAAAAGTTTCTGTAAAAACTCCATGGTGTGAGCATGGTAAGCGAGCTATACAAACCGAGTAGCCACCCCCTTTAGCGATTATAGTGCCAACATTTGCGGAGAGAAGGTGTCATGTGGTCAGCACAAGCCTTCAGGCCATTAATCTCAGTTTTATAAACCGGAACTGCTATTTATTTATTAAAGTAGCTCTTAATTTGTCCTCACGAAGCTAAGTTTGACTCCTTTCCGGACCCACTGCTTCTCAGATACACTTTGGAAAGCTGGCGATCGGAGACGGGACCTCTGAATCTGTAGCCAGGAACGCTGACGGTGACCTGGTGGTCTAGGGGTAAGGTGTCGGACTTCTATGCTGGCGGCCGTGGTTCAATCCTCGGTCCCGACAAATATTTATCTGATTACCAAACCCTTCCTTCACCTCTGACAAGACATCTTGTGAATGTGAGGAATGCCAGGCCTCCACCATGGTTCGGATTCCACGTTAAACTGTAGGTCCTCCATTTCATCTCACAATCACCCTACCATTACACATTAGTGTAAGTGCGTATAACTCGAACGGGTAGTAAGACGCGGTGCTAATAATAATAATAATAATAATAATAATAATAATAATAACGCTGACCATTAGACCACAAGGGCTGTATGTTCACCAAAATATTGTTATAGGTAAATTCACCGAAAAATACTGTTTGTCGTTAAGTAACGTATAAAATAAATGGTAAGACACAAACGTACAAATTTATAGCTTCGAAAAAAAAGTTCAAAAATAGGTTAATAGTAAACTATTCTTGAGTAAGTTTTGCACATAAAAATAAACAAATGATCTTGTTAATAACAATAAACAATCTTTATGTATAAATTTTAAATAAAATTGTTCAATATTTTTAAATAATTCCAAATTTTCAAAAATAAGCTACTTTTATACTAACATAACATTATTTGTAATTTAAAAAAATAAAAACGGATTCTTATTTATCATGAAAAACTATTCCCATGTACCCAATTTCGAAAATTTTGAAATTTTCTTTCACTTTTTATAAGTAAATCACACTCAAATTAATTTATTTTAGAAAAATAAAGATACATTATTATTGATCATGTAAAATTGTTCCCCGACACTAATTTTTAACAAAATCGTTAGAGCTACTGTCAAAAATAATCAAATTGTACCCAAATCAATTCTCCAGTAAATTAGTATAAAATTACTTTTTTTTTATAGCTACAGAAACCCATTTTAAACCAAATCGTTTTAACTATTTTCGATAAAAATTGAATTAAAAAAATCACTTATCAGTGAACTACCCTCAATTTGAGGTCAAGGATCAAATTTAAATAAAAAATATCAAGTGTGAAAAAAAATCCAGCAAACCCTTTTGAGTCCATGGCAAAGACAGACAGACAGACATGAGGACAAACAGAATGTTAAAATCCTCTTTTTGGGGTTCGGGCTCACATAAAACGTAAATATTCATCATAATCTCAAGATAGATATGTCATGATATAAATACTTTCTCTTGATATGTGTGGGGGAGGGGGGCAAGGGGATTACTAAACAATGTATTCATGAATTTTTAGTAACAAATTGGCTGTTAAACTATTCAAATTTCAGTATGTAAATTTGAGGTTCAAATTGAACGTGAACAGGCACAAAATAAAGTGGAGTTGGAAATAAAATATACAATCTACTATGGAAAAACAATACTGTACTTTAGTCGCATGGTTATTTAAAACCTAGAATAGAATTTTAAATCCTATATTTCATCTAGAAACCAATACATTTTGTCCCTTGAATCAGGCTCTCGTAAATGTAGGCTTAAATTAAATAGGTAACTAAAGTTCTCAGGCTACTAGTCGCATGTGAACTACTTTCTTATTTCCCAGGGGCACAGACAAATAATATACCCAGACATTCAACGTCCAGGTTAAAATGGTTGCGCTTATTTTACCAGCTTGATTCCTTCAATACTAGGATCGCTGCGGTTAGTCCTATCATCACCCAGCAGTGACACTAGTGATGCCCACTGTTGAAGGACTCAAGCTGGCAAAATGAGCGCAGCCAGTGGCGGATTTAAAAATTTTGCGCCCCTAGGCATAATTATAATATGCCCCCTCCTCCCAATTTTTTTCTAGCATTTTAGGAGATTTAAGAGGACAGAGATTTTGGGATTGAGGGGGGATAGGGCAGAAATTAATATTCAAGAAAGATTTCTACGAAAGAAACTCAGGCATTTACATACCCTACAGTAGTTTGAGTTAACATTATGAAGAAGGGGAAACTGACGTCAGTTACAAAGTAATTGTATAAGTACAGTTATTTAGAAATAAATATTGTCATTATGACTTTAACTTGAACTATTTTGATAATGTTAGCCAATAATATTAAAATTAAAATAATGTTATCCAAAATGTGCTGCCCCTAGGACCGTACCTAGTGGGCCTATAGTGTAAATCCGCTTCTGAGCGCAGCGAAACTTCCGTAAGGTTGAAAGTCTCTCTTACTTGTCTGTGCCCAGAGGTCATTCATAAACCATGTTGCTTTTTTCTTAACTTTTTGAACCCCCTCCCCTATCTTGTGTTACATAACTTTTCCCATCAAGAATGAATGTCATTATTTCATAAGGACGATTTTGAGACGCTAAAAGAGGAACTCAAATGTAATACAACTAAGAATCGAAAGTTATCTATTATCTATTATAAGTTTAGCACGTTTTACTATTTACAAATTATATATATATTTACACTTAAAAGTACAAACATTGGTACAACTATTATACATAAATATCTACACGTACGATACTTGGTTACCGTGTCCATGTCTCTAGTTTAACACGACCAGTCCCAAACGCACTCACAGGAAGACTACTCTGCTACCTGGCTATTTGCACCTGTCGACCTCACCCCCTCTTTCCACATTCCAGTTACAAAGGTGGGTACGCTCACTGCACTCGCAAAAAAGTCACTACAGCTATCTGTTACACTATTCCCTCCTTTTTAGGAGGCCCTTCTGAGCCACTATAATACATCACACTGAGAGTTTTTTTTTAAACTATTCAGGAAAGTCATTAGGAGCACACATCCAGATAGTATCCCGTGGGCTTCCTTCGCCTCGCAGGATAGCGTCTCTCTGGAATAATCCTGGATAGCACAAATAATTCCGGACTATTAGTTTTTGTTTCACCTTCATTAGAAAAATCTAAACTAGAACTTCTTGGTAAAAGAACTAGGCCCTAAGTCTTTCTCAGGTGACAAGTTTTCCCAAACATTTGTCCCTTCCCTGTCTGTTGTTAATGGTAGTTCCCTTAGGACCGAACTGCATAGCTTCAGCCAATTGAAATGTACAATCATCCGTTTACGCTTGGATGATTCACGTTGGATGCGGTAAACTACATCTGATATTATGGTCTTCACAATATATGGGCCATCCCATGCCCGGTGCAGTTTAGGTGAGGTTCCTTTTCTAACTGCTGGCTGGTGCAGCCACACACGATCACCAACCTTATAGGCACTACCCATGCACTTCCGATCATACACATCTTTTTGCACCCGATGTGTTTTACCGAGATGTTCTCGTGTCAAACAATGTGCAGTTTCTAAATTTGTTCTTAACTGCCGAGCATACTCTACGACACTGTTGGCAGGCTTTGGTTCTCCATACATCACGTCAATTGGTAACCGTACCTCCCGACTGAACATGAGATAGTAAGGGGTAAACTTCGTCAAATCTTGTGGACTGGACCGGTATGCTAGTAGAACTTGTTGCAGGGCCTTGTCCCAGTTGTCCTGAGAGTTGTTGACGTACTGGGAAAGAATTGCGCATAGAGTTCTATTGAATCTTTTACCAGGCCATCTGACTGTGGGTGGTATGGAGTTGTGCGAGTTTTCTCTATCCCAAGAAGTTNCTGACTGTGGGTGGTATGGAGTTGTGCGAGTTTTCTCTATCCCAAGAAGTTGACACATTTCTTGGAATAGCTTAGACTCAAACTGGTGTCCTTGATCTGTATGAAGTTTCACTGGCACACCAAACCGGCAAATTAACTCTTCCACAATAAGCTTAGCTACTGTTGACGCTTCCATAGCATGCTGGCATAGCATATGTCTCCGTCCATTTGGTGAAGTGGTCAGTCACTACAAGAATGTATTTGTTTCCTTGAACTGTCTTTGGCAAGGATCTCAGAATATCCGCAGCTACACTCTGGAGGGGAAATCCTGCGAAGTTAGTCCCAACGGGTGCTCTCAGCTTGGTGGTCGGTGATTTCCTTCTCGCGCACTCAGGACATTCTCTACACCACAGCTCTACATCATTGGTCATCCCTGACCAATAGAACCTATGTAGGATTTTCTCTAACGTCTTTGTAACACCTAAGTGGCCACCAGTAACCGCATCATGCAACTATCTTAAATATCGGTAAATAGGTGACGTGGTACTACAAGCTGAAGTATATCAGGCTTATTTTCTTCGAGCCAGCGACGGTACAGAAGGCCCCGATGTACTTCTAGTCGTTTCCAGTGTGCCCACAAGCTCATGTAGTTCTCTCATCTACTGGATGCTTCACAGGCGGTAGGACTCTCCTTGTCTTCCCGCTTTAGTTTAGCAATGTGTCCGATGGCTACAATGAAGTCTGACCAATGAAGTGCCCAGCTTGAGTTATCTTGAGATATAGTAGATACCAGCAGCTCCTTCTGCCCACATTGTTTACATGGCAAACGTGACAATTCATCAGCATTTCTATGACTCTTTCCAGGACAGTGCTCTACGATGAAATCAAACTCCGCCAATTGCTCTAGCCACCGGGCAACTTGCCCTTCAGGTTCCTTAAACTGCTGCATCCAGCGAAAATAGTTGTGGTCTGTGTATACTTTAAACTTTTTGCCGTATAAATAGCTCCGGAAGTTACGAGTTGCATACACAAAAGCCAACATCTCTCTTCTAGTTACACAATAGCGACTCTCAGGCTTTGTTAGCGCTCGACTAAGGTAGAATACTACGTGTTCTTTTCCCTCCTGTACTTGACTTAAAACAGCTCTGATGCCTGTCCCACTGGCATCTGTATCCAAGATAAACTCAGTGTCTATCCTTGGATAAGCATGAATTGGAGCAGATGTGAGACGTTGTTTCAGCTGTTTAAAGGCACAATCATACTGTTCACTCCACCAAAACCTCTCTCCTTTTTGTGGGAGCTGGTACAGGGGTGCCGCGATGTTTGAAAATACCTTTACATAACGTCTGTAATATGAAGATAGCCCTAGAAATGCCCTAAGTTCAGTGATATCACTAGGTATGGTAAAAATATTGTAATATTTTATAATGTAGTTCTGTACTATATTTAAGAATATCGGTCTATATATAGACAAGAATACAGGTAGTTTCACAACCTATTGTGGTGCATTTATTTCTATTCATCATGATGTCTCGTAAGAGAGGATCTCGCATACATATAGCCAGGGTTTGATATTCTTTTGAAAATACTGCCGGATTTATTTATCTCTGGAACCATTTAACCAATTGCGGTGCGGTTTTTACTTTTGTACTGGACCAATATCCAGGCAGGTTCTAGCATCATTATTGTATAATCAGGTATTTTGGTGTGAGTCCCGGTGAAGGGCCAGCCTAATGTTTGTATACATTTATGGAACAACACAATTACTGTGGGCTAGTTTTTATTTTCTTTGGTGTATTTATACAAGCATTTTTTAGTATAGTAATTATAATTTGGTGTTTTGGTTTAAGTCCCGGTGAAGCGCCAGCCAGATATTTGTCTATATCTATGAAGCCATACAATTACTGTGGTGTAGTATTGATTAGTCTGTAGAGTATTTACAAAGGCATTTTTTAGTATAATAATTACAATCGTACGGTTTGGTGGGAGCCCCGGTGAAGTGCCAGCCGGATATTTGCATATATCTCTGGAACCAATTAACCGATTTAAATGTAGTTTAGAATATTTATCCAAGCAAGTTTTAGCATGATTTAATCATGTTTTGTGTTGTGTGGCTCGGTGAAGGACCAGCCGGATATTTGTCAACAACTGATTCCGTAGTTAATTCTATTCTGTAGGATATCAACCAGGGAAATTGTAGTATGATAGTTTTAGGTTTCGGGGTTCGAGTCCTAGTTAAAGTTTCGGATGGATGTTGTGTCTATTTTATCTAGTATATTTATAACCACATAAGCGATTACAGTGTAATTTTTTTCAACTAAGCTTACGTAGTTTTTATATCCTGGCAGGTTTTAACATTAGTTTAATCAGGTGTTTTGCTGTGAGTCCCCGGAAATACTGACAGGCCGAGCTATAATGGATTTTGAGGATCAGCCGGAAGGTGAAATTCCGTTCTTCCATGAAGGCGATAGTAAAATCCAGAGTGAACTATAGGATAATATTTATAAGTAACATAATATTACCTATTTCAACCATAATTACTACTAATTACTCGGGGATAGTGATTAAAAACATACAAATTAAATGTAATATAACTACATTTGCTTGGAGGGAAGTAGGGAAATAATTTAGGAGAACGTGTCTCAATATTCTCGGCCAGGAATAGAACCCTGTTTCATCCATCCGTGAAAATGGACCACATAATATTTTTTTTGTCCGCATGAATACCGAAGCAGTATGATATAAATTATTTACCATATTTCCTAGAATATTTATTTTACTTAGTAATTTTGTTTAATATAACATATTAAATATTTTATTTTGTGTTTCGAGCAGATATCACACTGGTCTATAATCTATTATTAACTTGGGGCTTTCTTTTTTAAGTTCACTCAATAATGTTTTTAACACACTGAGATTATCAAAAACTCTCAGACCCACCCCGGTGGCGTGGTTAGCTCACGCGCTAGTTTACTGTTTAGCTCGACTGACAAGGATGTAGAGATCGAGTTTCTAATCTCGCTCGGGTGATCTCGGGTAGTTTTTCTTAAATGGTTTTAAACTCTCCCTCCACGCAAATGCTGGTTAAGTTTCTATAACTTCAACACTTCCAATGTCTAGCCCATTAGAGTAATTAGTACTTAAGCATATTACCAGAACGGGTAGAAAGACGCGGTGCTAAAAAAAAAACTAAACAAAAAATACCCTAAAAAATTGCTTTAAACACACTTTCCTTGTCATATTGATTTAAGATTGACTATATGAAGGTTGCCTAAGAAACAGTGAAGTTTTCCTGGCACTCAAACATATTAATAAATAGTTCGTTCTGTGTGTGCTGGCTGGACGTGAACGTCCGCGTATAGAATAAAATAGTAAAATGCTGCTTTTCTAAGAGGAGGGTTGGAACACATTACTCACTTCATCAAGTAATGCACTAGCAGAATACTGACAGTTTCTAATGCAGTTAACATTCATACATCTTCTAAACATTTATGTTTTGCAGTAAGCCAACAGTTATTTCTCCTTCCAAGTTAATTTCAATAACAAATAAATGATGTATTGTGTAAGCTGCATTACTACTTATATGTTAAAATTTCATACTCCTCAAATAATTATTGGTTACCTTATTATTATTATTATTATTATTATTAATATTATACATTCTCTCTAAACCAAGACTCCTACAAGAGCACGATTTACATATTTATTTACCGTACAGATAGTGCGACAGCTTAGCTCAATCGATAGCATGTTTTTATACTGATTTAGGGGCACTAGGTTCG
>CABFVX010000547.1:4454-25149 GCA_902151425.1 Timema shepardi
GGGGGGGGGGGGGAGACGTCTTTGCTCACTTCCTGGATGAAGTCCCACAAAGAAATCTCTCCTGCATCCAGTTTTTCCACGAATACATATTTTTAAGTACGTGTTACATTACACCTTTTGTCTTTTAAGGCTTCAATGAGAAGACAAATGTTGGGATGAATAGAATAAAGCATACCGTTCAGTACTGAGTGAAAATATTCCACGCGGTTGGTTGCTTTTGTGTTTAGTGAAGAGTGCTCCTTTTCCTTTCGTCGTCAATGGGAATAGGTGCCATGATTATATCGGTGAAGAAGTAAAGGAACAAACAATGGAAGACCAAAAATCCGGTGCAAAAAAAAAAAAATTCTGGGTATTAAAGTATTTTTCTAGATGCAAATTCTGAATTAGCATGTATCAATTTTGTTTTATGTGAAATCGACATCCTTTTCGCTGACTTGATGGCCAAACCTTTCTCACTTCGTCATGAATGTTTTATTTTAAAATCAATGAAGACAACTGATAGAGAGAGGCCGACTTATGGTTTGTTGCATTCGGCCATAAAATATTATTATTATTATTATTATTATTATTATTATTATTATTATTATTATTATTATTATTATTATTATTATTATTATTATTATTATTATTATTATTATTATTATTATTATTATTATTAGCACCGCGTCTTACTACCCGTTCGGGCTATACGCACTTACGCTAATGTGTAATGGTAGGGTTATTGTGAGATGAAATGAAGGACCTACAGTTTAACGTGGAATGCGAACCACGGTGGAGACCTGGCATTCCTCACATTCACAAGATGTCTTGTCAGAGGTGAAGGAAGGGTTTGGTAATCAAATAAATCTTTGCCAGGACCGGGGATTGAACCCCGGCCGCCAGCATAGAAGTCTGACACCTTACCCCTAGACCGCCAGGTCACCCTCGGCCATAAAAGAATTCATCGCTATAGTGTGTTTATATATTAGTAGTCGTAAGGATGAATAGTATTACAACTAGAGGGATATACAGGTCGTATGCCAAACCATGTAGGCCTATTGAAAATATCTGATAGAATTGTCTCAGGCAACTTTTAAAATTATTATTATTATTATTATTATTATTATTATTATTATTATTATTATTATTATTAGCACCGCGTCTTACTACCCATTCGGGTTATACGCAAACTTTTAAAAGTTCTATCCACAAACACGTCTTGTACTTTCACGAGAAATCCAAGGTTAGTTCTCGTTGAAATAGTACCAATATTTGTATTGATTAAAAATAAGTTTTCTTCAACGTTCATCATGGTGGTTATTTTATAAGTGCTGCTTGGACCTAATCGGTATTCTTCAGCAATTTTGGCAAATCACTAACCCTAGCAGTATACATTAATCTTAGAATCAGTCCTCCTCCAACATTTGAGATAAGAAAGCTGAAAATTTTACTCTGGTCTTTACATAATATCCTCGACGACAGCTTTTCTCTCCAGCTCATTGTTCATCGCTCTGTTCAATGTACAGTCATCGCAGGCGCAATGGTCGTGTGCACTATAAGCTAGAATTATTGTTGTACCCTCTGGCGAAACTGTTAGATTATTAGCACCGCGTCTTACTACCTGTTTGGGTTGTACGCACTTACGCTAATGTGTAATGGTAGAGCGATTGTGATATGAAATGGAGGACCTACAGTTTAACGTGGAATCCGAACTACGGTGGAGGCTTGGCATTTCACGAAATGGTTAGAATGGACTTACAAGCAATACCTACATATTTCCATCTTTCAACGACGTTTTTAAAAACTTATAAAATCAAAATTTAAAGTTGAGAATCACACAAATGGGCTTTCTACGTTGACTCAATATTTCACTCGACTCTATGTAGTGCATTTAAGGTGGAATGGAAGGGGACGTGAGGAAAGGTAAGTGTTTTTTCAGTTTTTATGGCAAAACATTTTTTATTTGCCAAAATAAATAAAATATTTCCCCAGTACAAACAAAGAATTTAATTTTCTTCACGTGTTGATGCCAACAGTTCTTGAATATCTATCATGAGCATGGTGGCGTTATCTAAAAAATATTTTTAAATGAAGAAAAAATGTTGTCTTTAAATTCCAGTACACCCTTGGCCGATATTCAAGAAATTTTGAGATTACTGTGTGAAGAAAATCAAACTATATGTGAAGTGAATGGGAACTGCGAATGAGAACTGATTTTATAGCAGAGATATCTAGTCAACGGGACCCTAATTACTTGTTTACATTAAACATCAGAGACCGATTGGAGATGTGCGATATTACCTACCCGGACAGTGGGACCGATTTGACAGGCATCCATACAGTATAGCTCATTTGTTTTAAATAGGAAAACAGCTAGAAAAGCTACTAGATCTACTTTAACGTATTAATAGGTCAATTCATATTATTAGCGGTTGCTACTAATGACAAATAGTATCAATACCTATATTATAACATTAAATATATAGTAAAACTTTATCGGTATTAACCAAAACATTTGTTTTTTTAAATTTGTTCTTCTCATGAGAGTTGGACTATAGCTTTCTCCTCTTATTGCTCCCTCATTGATTGTAATATTTTCTTAATATGATGCCCCTTGGTTGGAAGTGTGTACAGTGTAGCGGAGTTTAATCAGGAGTGCGAGGTTCAATCAATACACTCATGATGCTTTCAAAGTGATTTTGTTCATAATCATCACTTAAGGGAAATGTTTATTGTGTGTAGGCTTATTACTTTACTTCATTCATCCCATTCTCCATTTTTTTAAAGCTTGATAGCTTATTCTGATGATTGCCAGTTACGTCGCAAGAACATACAAATAAAATTATAATGATATAAAAATAACCGTTGCCAAGGATTATGCATTCTTAAAGACGTACCTATCCAAAATCATGTAAAATTTGGATTTAATTTTAGAAAGGAATTAAATAGGTTTCAATTCTTAGCAATTTATATATATGATATTTGTTTTGGTAAATAACTAATAAAAAAATGTCCTGCCTCTATTTTAATATATTTAATAATTAATAAAATTGAACTATTATTTGCTTAAATAACTTATTTTTCCTACGCTGGGCCCTACTACCCGTTAGGAGTATTCAAATATAGGCTACAACATTGGGGTAGGGAAAAACATGGTAGATTTATAATAAATGTATCCGAATTTGATATTAGATACAGAGTGGGAAACTAAATATGCAAAATCATCCTCCATACACCGGACCAAGGTTCAAACACCGATTTCCGCATCATAGGCAATTCTGAGAGTCACACGTTAGACCATGCGACCATTAACGTGGGTCCACCATTTAATTACTTGTACAAATTTGTATTTGGCAATAACTACCAAAATGGAACACTGACAATCCTTTGGAGACCAGTGCTGTATTTCTAGTAAAAAAAACAACAACGTACGAATGTGTAAAATGTATAGAAAATTAACAGTCTATTCATTTTCAGTTATAACTTTTACTTTGTACTCGTGAAAACGTAAAATGGTTTTACCCTACTTCCATGGTTACATTCAATCAACCAATTTATTTGAAGCAAACTTCATTTAAGGTTCATTCTACGTGTTCAGCATTAACAAAAACATAATTGAAATAATAAAGAAAGAAACTCGTTTACATTGTTATTTAAATAGTTTGTTCAATTTATTTGTCACTTTGCTTATAATTAAATGTTTGCTAAATATTTTGCCTCAACTTTCATTTACAATTTGTAATAACGTATTCAAAATCAGTTCTCCTTGTTTCTACTAAAATACACTGCATATAGCTTTAAGGTGTGATGGTAGAGGACGGGTGTTAAAGGATCTTTCATTAAACACGTAACACTTTCTTCTTCTTCTTTTTCAATCCCCCGTTCCCCTCCCCCACGTAACATTAAATAGTGCGCCAAAGTTGCAAGTACAGTTGTACATTCCTCACAGCTACCTGAGCCCACAGCCTTCGTAAGCTCGAGTAAAGAAAGAGCTGATGTACAAATCAATTTAAACATGAAAAGCAATAGTAATCAACAGATCAGTATATTATGACCAACTCAATTATATTAGGCCCATGTTGCAAGTCCTAACAACCTAATAAATCTAAATTATATATTTTAGCTTTGGTAATTTTAGGATAAAGGTAGCTTAAGACAATCAGCTAAAGTGATGACATACATACGTTTGATGAAGACCAAAATACCTGTTTATTTTCCGGACAAAATCAATAAGATAAAAATAAACAATGTAAACTAATAAAACTGTGAATAATACGCAATAAGTGTTAGTAAAAGGTTAGACTTATTCAAAAGATTAGGCCACATCATTAACGAGTGCCTTACAGTCCAATATTTAAAATTAAAAAGTAATTAAATTCCTCCACATCCAAATATATGAGAACTCTGCGCCTAACCATACACCTCAATAAAAAAGGGTTTCTTCGACATTTAAATATAAAAGACTTTATGCCTTACAGTACGCTCTATCGTAATAATAAAGAGCTATCCACCTACCTTTTAGTTAATCCCATTAAGCGGGCAAGTCCTAGTTTCTGTCATTGACGAATAAGTTGAGAACATAGTTTTAAGTCAAATAACTCCTAGCAAACAATTATAAATAGAAACATCGTCACAATTATAAATTGGATAAAACATACCAAATTAACTAATTTCTAATCCAAAACGTGATAAAGATTTACTCCAACCTCTAACCCAAAGTGTTTTAAGCAGAATTTAAAAGGTGAACTATAAAGCTTGATCCACACATACGTCTAAAATAGAAAGCACAACAGAGAATCCACTCTGCTTAGTGGAGCAGCAGTTCACACACACGCAGAAAGTTGGGAATTTCTGTTTACCCATGATGCATTGAAACGTCAAATTACAACCAGCTGATTGCCTACAGGGATGTGTGTTTTCATAACCTTTTCTAAGATAGCCGTGTTTAACTGATCTGTTGGTGACCTGGTGGTCGAGGGGTAAGGTGTCAGACTTCTGTGCTGGCGGTTGGGGTTAAATCCTCGGTCCTGGCACAGATTTATCTGATTTCCAAACCCTTCCTTCACCTCTGACAAGACATCTTGTGAATGTGGGGAATGCCAGGCCTCCACCGTGGTTCGGATTCCACGTTAAACTGTAGATCCTTCATTTCATCTCACAATCACCCTACCATTACACATTAGCATAAGTGCGTATAACCCGAACGGGTAGTAAGACGTGATGATAATAATAATAATAATAACTGATCTGTTGAGTAGTTATGTCAAACATTTATGGAAAGAAAAAAGAAAATAGCCGTACTTGCAGCTATATTAACTGAAGAAGAACACAAAAGTATGAACACATATAGACGCTAGTGTCTGCTTGGCTACTTTTGTTTATAAAATACTGCGTATTGGAAAGCTTGCGCATGCGCTTATTGGTTCTATCTAAAGCGGATTTTAATGGAGAGGCGCTGTTAAAACAGAGATTGTCTCTACTAGAGCAGCATTCCTTGTGATTGGTTTAGAGCTGCCACGTGACCACAGTTCGGCACTGCTCTTGTTTTTCGGCGAACGTGTGAATCAACAGTAAGAGTCAAACACCAAATGAGTTTACAAAAAGAATAGTTACATTAATCACTAGCCCGACCAAGGACTCCACATTTAAGATCAAGTTAGCGAAATAGTAAATTTATCAAAATTAAATTTAAAAAAAAAAAAGCCAGAAAATAATATCAACTTATCCCTACATATTTTGAATGGTCCAAACTCTAAATATAATGTGAATAAAAAGTATATATGCCGAAAATTTGAATAACAATTTACATCATTCGGGAGTATGCCCCTAAGACTAGACAAACATCAAAGAGTCCATATCACTTGCGAGCAGTGGCTTGTATGCAAATTAAACTCAGTGGGGAAGTATGGTGGGGATAAAAAAAGATGGCGCCTGTCTTCCTCATGCAGTCATCATCAACAAGTCACAAAACTGCTATCTTACTGACGCATGCGCACTATATTGTTAGGTCTTTGATCAGGGTAGGGGAAAACATTTGGGAGGAAAAATCACTCTGCTCCCCCTAGTTCTTGCACCTGTTCATAGTACAGAACTAGGATAGACCTTTCAAACAGGGGGGTTTACAGAACAGCCGATAGATACAGTTTTATTGTTTTGTTAAACTCCCGGCCGTTATGGCAAGACCGATGTTGGTGTGAGTTAAGCGGCCGAAATTCAGCCAAGTCCAGCTATTTGAATGGGGTAAGTCCACTTAACTTGCTTGGTGATGGGCATTGATAGGCATATTAAACTGTTGTAATGGTACAGTATACATTTAATGCAAACACTCCCTCCTTCCAAACTGTGCTATGTAACTTTTCATTTCAATAGTGAATGTCATCATTTCACGGAGAATCTTTTTTAACACTAAAAGAGGAACTCAGATTTAATGCAGTGCAGAATAGGAATTTAGTTATAAATATGTTTACCAACGGTGAGTATATAAACACATATATTATTTTTTTCCCATGAATTAAAGTATAATCTTTGTTTTACGTAGCACTGTGATGTACCTACCCTGCCCCCATCACCGTGTATACATTAGAGATCACCTTTTCCCCCCTCTAAACAGCATTGCGTGGCTTATAGATGACGCCTGAGGGCATTATTATAGGAGTCGATAGAGTAAAAACAAAATTACCTAAAATAAATCAAATATTTCTCCACTTGAAACATATAGTTTAGTTTTATTCACACATCAATATCAACATTTCATGAATATCTTTCAAGGGTGTAGAATTTTATGAGAACTTTTTCTCTCGATTTAAAAAAAGGTTTTTCATCAAACTCCGCTATGATCATGACAGATATCCAAGAAATATTGAGGTCACCATGTGAAGAAAATTAAACTTTTATGTTTCCACTGGAGAATTATTGGATTTATATTGACCAAAAAAAGTGTTGCTATAAAAACTGCAAAAACTTTTCTCACGTCCCCCTACACTCCCATTGTAACTTCCCGAATCAGAACTGGCACACACACACACACACACACACACACACACACTTGCATGAGATCAGTGCAGTTGGCATGATAAACTCAGCGCGTCCAGAAACTGAAGAATATAGTTCAAACTAACCCCACAAAGCCTGACATGAATATTACGAGAAACTTACTTTATAAAACTATTGATATCTATATTTGTATTTTAAAATGCTAACAACATTTTAATGCTGCACTATTATTATATTTCATCTTAATAACTGAGGAAATATATAAACTTTTTAACAGCATTTTTGTAATTTACATATGAAGGGCGCTGGAGGAAATGGAAGAAAGTCACATTACACACATTTTCCAGGACAATCAATGTTATATATAAAACCCCATAAGGACTCAAGCAAATAATTTTGATTATAATTAATTTAACTATGACAAATACCTCGTTTAGACATAGTCTAAAATGCATTAGAAAGGTCCCATGATTGTCAACTAACCTATATAAACAATAACTCAATTTGAGATCAAATTGGACTTTTCTCAATTTCCTGTTTATACTTTATATTATTATTATTATTACTACCAATATTATGTGTTATATCTTACAGCCGGTCCATTCCTTTTTGTGGGTGAACTTAGACAGCCAATGCGTTCTGTCCTTTGCTTCCTCTATGAGCTCACAGAATTTTCTTATTTCCTACAAGTCATCTAATATTTTAATCTTCCTTCTTCCTAAACTCTTTTTTACCTCAAACTTTCCTTCTATGACGTTGTGTAGAGGACAGTTCCTCCTAAGGAAATTTCCGACCCAGTTTGCTTTGTACCGAAGAATCAGATCAAACATGGTTCTTTTTTCATCCACTCTTCTTAAGACTTCTTCATGTGTCACCCTGTCTGTCCATCTGCTATTCTAAAGTCTTCTCCAGCACCCTATTTAAAAGCTCTCCAAGTATTTCTTTTCCATCTTCCTAAAAGTCCAAGTTTCTTCTTGATATAGGATGAATAGTTACTTTGTGTAAAAGCACGTTTAGCATGATTAACCAGGATTGCAACCTAGGCTCCCCGAGCTAAACTTAATCATGAAAGTGCTCATTTGACTATCAAAGTATTCTACATATTGAAACATTTATTTGTGTTCTAACTATTTTAAATATGTGATGTATCCAGACATTTTCAGAGCATAATTTACAAACAATCTATATTAAAATATATTTCACCAGACTAGTGGCTGCCCTCTTGGTCTAGTGGTCAGCAGTTCTGTCTATGCCCTACGGTACCATAGGTACTTTTTCCTGAAGAGGAATTGTTCCTATAATAGCTATGATCTGATGATCATTAGTGTAATTAGTACATAGGCGTACAATTCGAACGGGTAGTAAAACGCGGTGTTACAAACAAGTGTTGTGTCATATGAATTAAACGTCGCACTCGTCCAACCAGGTTTGTCGGTGACGGAAGTGAGGTCGGCCCTTAAATCCCAGCTGGGTGTATTGAAGTTGTGTTTTTATCAATGGTTATCTACTCTCTCTCTCTCTCTCTCTCTCCACGCGAATGTCTGTATATTTCCTCTAAAACCTTCATTTCTCATCCTTACCCTATAAGTGAACCTTAATTCAGATAGCTCGTCCGAGTAATGAGAAGCAGTGCAAAAAATAAAAGGAGTGAACACACAAGACGCGGAAACAAGTCTATAACGAGTTGAAGAAAATGGACACCAGACCGACAAAGAGCATTGTCAACGGTGATATTTCAAAGACAAAAGGTGTTCTCAGGTGAGAACGGGATTCACAGAAGAAACAAAAAACACACAGGGGTTTGGGTAGATGACTGTTATAAAAAAACACCTCATTAGTGATGTTTACTGCTAACGACTCATTAAAAGAACCAGATGTTCCCGGTATCATCGATCACTACATGCTACACAGAGGGGAAAATTAAATTCCAAGTAAGGTTGAAACATTAAGATACCATCCAAAATGTATATTCAATTATAAAAGTTGCTGCTGATGAGTGAATAATACTTACTTATTTACTCGATGGCATTAGGCACTCGAAATTTCAATACCCCACTCACAAAAGTACGCCACTTATCCCTATCCAGTTTATCTCATTACTCCATATCTCTTTCAGACCTATCCAAATGTTATCCTCTGAGTGAATTATAAACGTTTTAAATGTATTAAATAATGTTGATATTTCTTATGATGATTGTGTTGTCGTTAGCTTTCTTAATCAATTTTAAAAGATAATTTTCGCATTAGTATTTTGCTAACATACTTATTATGTTATCATGAAAAACTCAAACTGCTAATACTTTTAAAATAATGTTGGTTGAAGATCTCCCATAATTTAATCATAGTTGTATAAGGAAAAAGAAATAAACTTATTGAAGTTTTACAACTTAAACTCTTAAATAATAATAAATATAAGATACTTTATATAAAAATAAAAATCATGGGGATTGTCTCCAAAACCGGTTTCTTAAGAGATATAATCACTATTATTTATTTTTTTACAAAAGTAACAATTTTTCAACAAAGTAAAATGTTATTAACAGCTCTAAAAGGGTCTTCCACCATAAACTACGTAACGATTTTTTCTTAACTTTTTTGGCCTTCCTTCCTCCACCATATGTAGCACCAAGTATACATTTAGCCCGACCCATACCCCTTCCAAACTGTGTTACGTAACTTTTCACATATTGAGTGAATTTAATTATTTCATAGGGATGCTTTTGTGTCACTCAAAGAGAGACTCAGATTGAACATTACTCATAATCCTTTTTAAATACTGAATATAAATGATCTTAAAGAATTTTATACCTACAATTTATTATTTTTATTTATGAACAACATTTTTACTTTTTATTTATGAAGCATAATATTATTTTTTAAAGTTTTAATATGTGTGCTGCATAACACTATGATGTACCCACCCTCGCCCCATATAGAGATCCTCTCTTCACCCCCTCTCGACAGCATTGCGTGGATTTCGGATAAACCCAAAGGGATAGGCACTGTCATAATATCGAATTTGAGCAGATGAGCACTATTATATGATTTAATATCTTTTAAAAATTGATCTGTCATAAATGCTTAGAACTGGTAACGGACGTTGAAATATATGTTTTTATAGCATCGACGTTGAAATAATTATAGCATTCTTGTCTTCAACATAATAATATATTACAGAGATAGGATATGTTCATAATATTTACCGTATGTTCTTTGAATTTAACCGATTTTTTTCTTTTTATAGCAATTTATTTATAGTCAACATAAAACCAACTCTTTAAGCTTCTTCGTGGTTAATTTTCATTATTTTATTTAAAACTTAAGTTTTCCCGCGGCCCCGTTCGCATTTACTAAGTCTGGTAAATTAACCATTTTCAGAGAATCATCTAAATAAAAAAAATAATTTCAGACAAGTCTGAGGCAAGAAAAATGTTTTATGTGTCAATGACGCCACACATTAACGACTGTTTGTGGTAAGGAACCATTATAAATGGCGAGATGTTGTGCAGTCCGTACATAAAGATTAACTTACGTTGAGGTATTGCTGCAATGAACACCAAAAGAAACCATTTAAATTTAATATCTACTAACGAAACCAAATAAAACTAGTTTACAAGCAAAATCATAAAATAAATGAAAAAGTACCTGAACTAAAAATGAAAATGAAAGTCCGCGGGGAGGTATTATTGTAATGAATATTTTAAATTTGATATATAAGAAACAAATATGAAGATACTTCAAAGAAGTCCTATATAGTGAGCGCCCTATCACATTCTTAAAAGTGTGTTGTTGGCTTGATACCAAGAAGTAAGCAAGAATACTAGTATTATTGCGCGTACAACTATTCCCACAGAAGCACGAACTCATCCCCACTTCTCCACTGAACGAATCAAGTGCCCTCCTTTGAACCCACGCTAGCAGCCACGACGTATTATTTACTGCTTGCACCTGGTCTTTTCTAACTCACCCCAAGCAGCTATGGAGTATTATTTAATGCTTTCACCCAGATTTTTAGACATTGCTTATATCAATTATGAGATGACAGGATGGTACTTAACGTGTTCCCAGTCAAATAAGGAGTGCAAAAATGTCCCGTCTTGAACAAAGAGTATCTTTTGAGTTTACTGACAAAAAACAAACAGACAAAAAATACTCTAAAAATAGGTTATTTGGTCTTATTATCGCTTATATTACCCATACAAAAAATAGAAATTCAACAAAAATTAAAATGTGCAGACAGACCTTAGAACTGTATTATGTGTATAGATATTGATTAAAAATCCAATTATATTTAATAATAGCCTTCAGGGATCATTTTAATTAGGTTAATTTTATTTTTCAAAATATACAGTTTAATTAACGTAGTTAGCTTGACCGACTATACTATGGATCTATATTCTCAACCATAACATAGTGGAACAATTAAAGGTAAGCTTGCTACTTCACAAGGTTAATGAAGGATGTATATACTACTCTTTTCTTTGTTTTTTGTTTCCAACCCCGCCACATAGCTCTTCGCGTGGCTTAAGGTGTCAAACTTGGAATAGGAATGCAATCTAAGGGGCAAAATAATACACCTGAGATGAACGGCCCAAGATTTCCTCAGGAAATATTTACTATGTCCAATTTAAGCTTTTTCCCCCCTCGGTATTTGAGCTAACCGAAGCGATGGTGAAGCGAATAAAGGTGGCAAGACCACACGCACACACACACACACACACACACACACAATATATATATATATATATATATATATATATATATATATATATATATATATATATATANNNNTATATAATGAATGAACGTTCAATTTTTCACTCATGGGTTTCCGATCATAAAATTGCAATGTTTCATATACATAGGTTTTAAAATAACTTTCAGTGGCATCCAAGCGGTCTATGGCGTTAGGGTCTTAGTATAGGTAAAATTAAAAATAATACGGGTAGACGGTCTAGGGGTAAGGTGTCAGACTTCTATGCTGGCGGCCGGGGTTCAATCCTTGGTCCCGGCACAGATTTATCTGATTACCAAACCCTTCCTTCACCTCTGACAAGACATCTTGTGAATGTGAGGAATGCCAGGCCTCCACCGTGGTTTGGATTCCACGTTAAACTGTAGGTCCTCCATTCCATCTCACAATCACCCTACCATTACACATTAGCGTAAATGCGTATAACCCGAATGGGTAGTAAGACGCGGTGCTAATAATAATAATAATAATAATAATAATAATAGGCTAGAATGCACATCTATACATTTATATAAATCTAAGATCAAATCAAATTAAGATGTGGAATATAGGTATGCGGTTTTTATTTGTCAAAAAGTCATATATCTACTAATGTGAATATGAAACAACTAACCAAACTAAACGTCTAGCTGCAATTCTTTACTAATACGAGAGAAAATAAGATGTGTTTGCAACCTTGTAGGCAGTAACTGGGATTGCAAGGTTAATAGCCCGCTAGCCAGGTATTAAGGAATATTGTGAGAGTCGCAGTCCGTACAACAGCTTCATAAAAGCTGGCGGGTGACTTACTTTCCTTGTCTAGAACCGCTAAGGGTCCGGCTGACAGGATACTTCGTCCATACTGGGTTACGAGGACCAATGGGAGTGTTTTCCTGATATTTTAAAAAAGAATCAGTTGAGTCGATTAGGATAATTGTTACTCTTGTCTCACCGGGCTTAGGTCAAGGACGCTCCCGGGTCAACTCTGGGGTGTCATGTCTTTGTAAATCATGTAACGACACCTCGCGTTAGCCACTCGTTTAGTCACCACGGATCTAATTACTATAAAAAAATATAATCAGGCGTGATAGCTAATAGTAGTTATATTAAATCACGCCTAAAGCAAATGATATTGTGAATTTATCTTAGATCTGTTGACGGTCACTCTCTCACTAATCAAGACGCGTGACGTGGTATCAAGTGAAATACTAGAAGCCAACCAATCTAACAAATAGTAATTTAAATATATGATTTCGTTAATTAATTTAACACACTAGCTAAAGAATTGGTGCAAGTGAATAATAAATGAGAATTTAAATAAATGTAGTTTTATTATTTTAACCAACAACGCAGCCACTATACGATCACTACAAAACTATAGAGTGGACAAATAATCATTCATTCCGTGTCGACCTCATTTTATTTGCGAAGCCATTACGGTCATATAAAGGCTGGCCACTAATAAATAATAATAATATTTAGCACTGCGTCTTACTACCCGTTCGGGTTATACGCTTTAAGTACTAATTGCTCTAATGGATTAGGACTTGGGAAGGTTGAATTAGGGGAAGTGAACCCGCATTTGCGTGAAGGGAGAGTGGAAAACCATTTAGAAAAAACTATCCCCAGTTCACCCGACCGAGATTCGAAGGATTGCCGCTAAAGGCAGTGGGTTATCTGAGGTCCGTTTATGAGCGTAACAGTCTCTATATTTAAGATTGAAACGTAATCTGTAACCACTCTTTGTATAGTCAGTTAATTTGGCGATCAATTCAGACAGAGAGGAGAAGTTCACATTTGATCGCGTGTTTAAAAACAGAATATTTGAATAACGTCAATTTTATTGGGTTTTAACAGAAACATATAGCCCGTATCCGTCCTGAGAGTATAAGGAAAACACAAGGGAAAATAATATATAAATCTGTTAAGTGGTTTCTTGTAAATAACTTTATCGTGAACATACAAACAAACTGTCAAACGAACCTCTTTATATAAGTGAAAAATAGATAGGAAATTAAATAAACCTAAATTGCAGGCAAAACCATAAAATGATTGAAAAAGTACCGAAATGTATTACGTAAATGCAAGATAACTCATACAACACATCCGGAAACTTTAAATGCTAGAAAAGAATGAAACGTAGTTCTTTATGCAAGTACAAAGAACTCGCGCCCTCCAACCTCCCCCCACAACCCTTGCTCAAATCACGTGCCATCCTTTATATACCACGCTTACCAGTCCAACCTACTGTTTTTTCGGCACTGATGCGATAACGTGATGCTATTTAGTTTACCCTGTTTCTAGAAATACAAGGCGTACAATAAAGTCCCACCTCGATCTGATAAGTACTTTTGAGTTTACTGGCAACAAACAAACAAACAAACAGACAGACACAATTTTTTAAATTAATTATTTGGTATTCTTATTGTTTATACTACTCAGAAAAAATATAAGCTCCAGAAAAATTCTTATGTACTAATAAACCTTATCGCCTTTAGTCTTATTATATGTCTATATACCATCTTATTATTTCAAAAGCAATAGACCCTATTGAAAGTGCTTGCTCGTTCTGAAACGGCACTTCAAGTTTTTAGAATCTCAAATAGCTCTCGACGAATTATATAAGCTATAGTCACACAAAATGTCATTTCTTGATATATAAAAAGTTTTTCAATAAATATTTTCATACATTGAGGCAGGCGAGTCATAATCGTTTTATCAAGAAGGCCACATTTAAGATTGAAAACATTGAATGGTCCGCATTTAAGAATCTTCAATATTGTCACCATCTTAATTTAAACAACTTTATTTTAAAATCCGTATCATTAAAAAACTGAGTGTTAAGCTTTAAATAATTTAGTGGCAGCATAGTAATAATTGATTATAAATTAGTGTTAGTAATCAGGGATTTTTTTTCCGTCAGATAAAACACACTTATAGGCTGCCAAAACATTGCAAATATCTGGTTTATAAATTTAGTATCTTTTAAAGTAAAGAGTAAAGATTTAATACCCCTACTTTACTTGTGAGATTGCCAGGAATTTAAACTCAGAATATAAAAAACACTAGGCTATAAAGGGGTAAAAATGGTACATGGAATGAAAAAAAAGGGTAAGTGGAGTAAACGGAAAGGGGGGGTGGAGGTAAACGGGAGGGGAACAGGTTAAACGCGGGAGAGACGATTAAACGGAGTGAATGGGTTACAAAACTGTTAAAACAATTTTTTCATCTAATTTAATTTTAACCCTCTTTATAACTTTTTACTCTTTTTAGCCTAAAATAATACGCTTTTTGCTAATTTTTACCTTTTTACACTTTCATTTATTTTAAGAGTTTTTACTATTTTTCTTACCCATATCATTATTTTATAAAAAAAATTGATTTTCCTTTTTTACGTTTTTTCACCCTTCCTGCATTTGTAAAACGTTCATTACCTTTTTAACCTTTTTACACTAATACACTCCTCATGGGCAAAGCCGTGTACCACAATGCTAGTTATGGCATAAGCCATCCAAATCCCACATAACCTCAATAATAACACACCTTAACGTTAAACATTCACTAACATTCGTGGCAACCCCAGTTTTGTCCTTGTGAAATATGAAATTATATACGGTATACCTTGATTTTGGTAAGAAGCTGGAAGGCCTTAGTTCGTACCAGAATCATACTGTATGGGCTTTTTATTTTTTTTAGCTTAGGTCTATGCCTTCAGGGATTGTCAGCTATACATTACTGGTTTTCTACTAGCACTGGCGGATATCAAACCGTCTTTTAAGGTTGGGACATCATATAGGCGCAGTGATTTTGGCCCAATGAGATTATTTGATGATAATGATGATTATGTAGGGCCAGTGTAAGTCTTAAACCTAACCTAAGCCTAATTATCCAGGTCATGGCAACAATAGTAACAATTCCTCTTCGGGAAAAATGCATATAGTACCACTGGGGAAAGAACCCGGTACCTCTAGATTAGTAGCTAGCAATGCTGGCTATTGTACCAAGAGACCTGTCTGTAGTAATAATTTAATTTAGGACGACGTTCCAGAACTTCTACTTCCGTTCTGTAATGTGTTTTATCCTAAAAAATACTATTATAGTACTTACTACACAGTATGAAACTGGTAGGGAATATGGTTTTACGATTGTCACATAGAAGAGAAAAGCTTTTTTTTTAATGTCAATATTACAGTGAAGGAATAAATGATTGATAAGATAACCATCTAAGAAAATCAAAAAGAGGCTTGGATTAAATTATTATCAGTAGAGTAAAATATCCGTACATAAACTTAGTGAGCTAAGGTGTCTTTAAAAAATAGCAGTGCATTTTCAATGTGATTGTTGATTGCCTCCTGTTGGCGGACACAGACATATTCATAGTTTAATGTAATTACTGTAACATACTAAAATCTTACTTAGTTGACCTCGGTGGTCCTGGGGGGTAAAGTGCTAGTTACGGGATCCGATGTTCTTGGGTTCAAGCCCGGCAGAGGATGACGGTTTTTTTCTTGAGTGATAAAACTTATTCGGGGAGTAAGTAAGGGCTGTCTGTCCCATGTTGATTGTGGCATGTAAAAGAACCTGGCAAGGTTATGTGAAAATACCTTTCCCGGCCAAATTGGTAGTCCTTTCGCAATCGCTCATTGAAATTCAGTGTAGAAGGCAATGTGGAACCATCACATTTTCTGAACTCCCCTAGGTTATGCAGTTTTTACCAGATGGTGCAGGCAGCATTAACCATCCAAGGGGTTGATTACATGTCCAGCGTCTGATTAGTAAAAATCACATCAAACAAGTATTCGGGTTGTTGACTTAAGAAGGAGAAAAATAACTTGCATCATATGATGGGTGACACATTTAATAACTGATGGAGTAAATGGATAAACCGACATCTTAGCTCAGTCGGTATCTTGTCTGCCTACAGAGCTAAGGGTCCCGAGTTTGATTCCCGGTATGGCCGAAAGATTTATTCTTGGTGAAATATGAGTTTACCCTTTTACATGCATATGAAGCTATGACTGGTTTAGCCAGCCGGTATATGACCTGAATTAAAAAAAACTGACCCAAGCGACAGGAAACATTAATGGATGTAAAGAAAAGTATATTGATAGGTTGAGATAGCTAAGGGTTTTTCAGCAATCTTAAGTTTTTCTAGTTGGTAAACAATTTATGCTCTTTGGTTTGAACCATTTTTGTTCTAAAATATACATTACTAGCCTTTGACATGGCTTCAAGCAAACAGAAAAAAAAATCTCTTCTTTTTATTGCTTCATACCCGGATCTCAATTGAATAAATAAATGGTACGGAACTCCGCACGGACTTTATCGCTCTATTGTTTGAAAATGGG
This sequence comes from Timema shepardi, assembly GCA_902151425.1. Classification (NCBI taxonomy): domain Eukaryota; kingdom Metazoa; phylum Arthropoda; class Insecta; order Phasmatodea; family Timematidae; genus Timema; species Timema shepardi. The sequence continues at coordinate 21,507 of CABFVX010000547.1, forward strand.
GTTATTTACTCAAAACTCGTAATATATGTGAAACAAAATAATATACACTAGCAAACCCAAGCATAATTTGCACTATACTTATGTAAAACTTTTTTTTAGTCCTGGTTTTAAATTTTATAATTTTGTATTTAAAGAATTAATGTCCTCATTCGTATGCTTGTACCGATAAAAAAAAGATCAATGTCGGGTCCTCAAGGATCAACATTTCGTATTAAAATTTCACCTTCCAGTTAAAAATTTCAACATTTTATTAGGTGTTACAAATCTTTATGCCATCGCATTGCTATTAAATTCCTCATTTATAAATTTTGACCAATAAAAAATGTAAATGTTGACTATTGAGTCTAAAATGAGATAGATCATCAATGCTGTACAAACATTTCTCTTAAGAGGTTTAAGGAAAAACAACATAAACTTTTAGAGACTTACTTATATTTAATTACTCTATGGCACTGGAGAATTATTGCTTTAAAACTTTAGTATCTCTTTACAACTAAAGCTCACAAAATTGTATTAACATATATTCCAATATCTCAGAAACTGTTGGATTTATAAAAATAGAGTTAATTTAAAAGTTTTTTATTTTTAATAGTACTAAAATTTTTGCGAAGATAAGCTATTTATTATCTCAAATAGTTGTGGAGATACGGAAGTTTCTGCTTCTGTAAAGTACCCTAAAATTCATTTTTATGATATAATGAAAATAGCCAGTTTATTTATAATCTTAATCAACTCCCAGATACGAATTTTAATTAAAATCGTTAGAGTCGATTTCGAGAAAATCGACTTTTTCTCTTTTCACCCTTCAGTAAACTACCCTCAATTTTAGGGTTAAATATTTAATTCCAAAAACCCTCGGTGCAACCCTATGAAAACCCTAGATAACAAGTTTTAGCCCGATCAGTAAAATAGTTTAGGCTCTAGTTGGAGGTACAGACAGACGGAAAGTCAAAAACCACTCTTTTTTTTTGATCCAGGGGGTCATGAAACGTCAAGATTCATCAAAATCTTGAGTTCAATTTTTTGACAATTACAATATTATCTATACCTGTAAGATAGCGATAAAGTAAAAATGTAATCAAATTTTTCAATTCCAGCTTCAAGGTGCACATGTGTGTGCACAGGGGCTACTAAATTTAAATTTCAAACCTCTGTGTGCTGTAGATATTGCGTAATGCTCATTACGTACGTACAGACACTTCATTTTATTAATATAGATTGGCTCCCTCCCCTGATATGTTCATTGATATAAGAAATAATCTACGACTATTTGAAATTTTAATGATTTATCAGATAAACCTCATTACATTTCAATAAATACGTTAAAGTAGTTTTAATAGTAATTTTTTAATGTCCTAAAAACGCTTATTTTTCTAATAAAGACTTGTTATTCTATATAGAATAAGTAGTTTCTCCAAAAAATGTTGGAATTTTTTTTAAACTAGCTTCAACACCCTTAATCAACGCAATATCTGAAACTATAATATTGATATCTAAGTTGATAAAAAATCAAAATTCAAATCTCTGTACGGATACAATAAGATATTTGGACTAACACTAACCATGATAAGTATAAAATATCTTCATGGTCAGCAAAATGTTTAATCTGTAAAATGCAATCGATACAACTATCACTGGTACTGACGAAATGTCGTTAAGGTCCTTATACTTAACCTAAAGTTGACATGTTAATATTTAGTTTACCATATTTAACCCCCACAGGCGTCAAGGCACTTATGAAAGCTCTCTACGCAGTTTCAGGACGTACATCAAAGGTAACTAACTACAAGAGAATTCAATTTGGCGTAGTAATAATTTCGAAATGTCACAGCTCCAAGACGGTGTGGGAGAGAAAAAACAACAACATAGAACACCATCTAATGTCAGTAATGTGTTCCTTTCAGGTTCTAGAGGAGGATAAATGATTAGTAGTGACAATATTACCATAACCATTTTAATTACCCACTTCAGTGGCCGAATGGTCTATGGCGTCACTTTCACAATACACTATACTGTCGATAGCGGGGAAACTGGGGTTCGAATCACGTTTGGGTGAACTGGTTGTTTTCCTAAATGTGTTTCCACTTTCTCTTCAAGCAAATACGAGTTCACTTCCTCTAAATTCAATCCTCCTAATCCCTAACACATTAGTGTAATAATAGTACATATAATACGTTTAACTCCAATGGGGATGTGGTGCTAAAATAAATTATAAAATTATTAGGAAAAGTAGTTTTGCTTCCCCTACTTCTCATTACCCATCTGAGATATCGGAATTTAAATACGCTGATGGGGTAAGGATGTTGAAAGCAGGATTTAAAGGAAATGTACCCACATTTGCATGAGTAGTAGTAAACAGAGATTTAGGAAATAAACCATCCTCAGTACAGAACACCCACATGGAATTTGGGCTCCAGCCTCTCCACATATCTACACTAATTGGGTAGGGACACAAACGTTAGAAATGATAAAAAATGTAGCCAAATTTGCGTGGAAGGATATTGGAAAAAATCTTCCTCGGTCCACCCGACCAGAAATTCGATCATTCTAGTAAACCACATTTGTTGTTTCACCCTTATTAAATGAATATATTGCATTTGTGTCATTAAAATGATCGTCATTACAAGTTTGAACAAATTTGACTACGACTAACAGTGAGTTAAACGAACCCATCTGAGAAAGAATTTATGAGTAACTGGGTTGGCATTTTCCTGGATGATATAAAACAATATTGTGTGAAAAAAAAAGTCATTTTAAGTGTAAGGGTTGCGATGGAACTATGGTCTATCACTTCAGAGTCAGGTGTGCTAGCCATTTGATTCATCATCTCAGAAATATTGTGTTTGCTAACAAAACGCAGTTCTAAGCCATCACTAGCACTGCATGGGTTAAAACAAGAACAAACAAGTTGACCTGGAGACGTAATAACTTATCTTACAGATAAAATTAACTCTTCGCAATCAAATTTAATACTCGGAAGTGTGTGAAAACGCATCTGATGTAATTAGAAACGCTCTTAACTTGAGATAATATGCTCTTTGGTGAAAATACCCACGGGACTTGGCTTCTTTTAAAACACCGCTTAGTGCAAGTCACTGAATCGTAACGGAAACATAATCGATACGTGATTCCATTTGCTCTCAACAAAGGCTGCAGGGAGATTTCCATTGTATTACTAATCAGCATCACATCTGCTGCGAACCCAGTAGTTTAATTAAATTGAACTTAGCTTTCAAACTCCCCTTCCCTTTTAAAATAAAACAAAAATATTTCATGACCCTTCCGAGGCCGGCTTGAACAGTCTCCCATGACGTCGACAAGGGTGGTAGGGGGTAGTGCGCTAGTCGACCCCAAGTACTAGGTTCGAACCTCTACTGACATGTAATTAGATTCCTGTACTGGCCGTAACCGCGTGATTGAGTTATGTTTGTGAAGACGATTATGTTACTAAATAGCTCTATCCATCACATTAGTTAGTTTAGGTCTTGATGGATGATCTGATGAGGGGAGGAGCTTGTATAATTTCTAACATTATCTCTAGATTGCTCCACTAGTTTAGGGCTAGGTTGGTATAAAAGGTGAGCTAAAATACAACGTTTCGGTATCGGTGACAACTTATACAACAATATATATATATATATAT
>CABFVX010000547.1:34568-142068 GCA_902151425.1 Timema shepardi
CCCCCCCCCCCCAAATTCAAACACATTTTTTGGAATTCAGCCATAATCCATAACCAACAGAATAGAATACCAAATTTTAAACGATTAAGCAACATAGAAATATATTCTTTGATTTGAAAAATTACACCTTGCCACGAGAATCAAACCCGGGATTCCGGTGTACAGGTGTAATTTTTCAATTTAAAGAATTATTTTGTTTTTTATGTGACTGTAACCGAACTTAACAACTATAATAGCTGGGCTGTTTAGTCCCCATCTATATGCAAACAGTTAAAATGCTTCGTGGAAAAATAAGATAGAATCAAACAATACAGCATTGTTTGGTTTTATCGACTTGACTAGGCGTGATACTAAACAAAGTGTAAATTATCTTTTATAATATTATACTATTGCAAAAATGACTAAGATTTGTGTATGTAATGAAAAAGTCAAATTAAAAAAAATTACATTTCTCTTTAAATATAGCCGTGTAAAGAAAATTACCTATAGGCTATAAGCCCATTTATTATAGTAGTGCCTTAAAAATCTACAAATTTACCTATTATAAGCTCAATTAATGAATAAAATACAACTGAAACCAACGCAAACTACCATCTGAATGTTTTACAAAGACCGCGAGGCTTTCAGATGTTTGGGGAAACCTTTATATGATTTTCCCAAGTATTTATCAATAAACAATATTGCTGTTCAAGAAGCGAGGTAAGAACAATCAACACATTGTGTGTGTGGTTTGGGGGGGGGGGTTGTAGGCCGTGTGCGCGCGCGCGTCGTGTATTTACTACCTTTATAAACTATCTGCATACTTACATTAACAGGGTATAAATAAGAAAGGTATAATTTAGATTAAATGTAATTGCAGTTACGTGGAAGAAAAGGGAACACAATTTAGTAAAATTCGTTCTCAATCCAACCGACCGGGGTTTGAGCCTTGACCACCATCTCACCGGAAAACCAGATCAGGTGAGATTTACGCCTTCACGCCCACAAATGTGGTGTATTTATCCCTAAAATATATAACACGATTAAGATAATTGCCTTTTACATAATTATCCAAAAGTCACGCAACCCTGTTTTCCAAGGATATTTCTCGCAGAACAACATGGGAAATGAACATGTTTATATGTATGGCAACACTGTAATGTTGGCAGGGTGTTGTGCAGGCCGTGTGACCTCGAGACATACACTAGGTCTATCCAGTTGAGTTACAGCATTTGCAAGTGTAAGATGAGTGTTTCACGAGCAGGGCGAGTATTCATTTTGGAACATTATTTTAAGGCCAATTCGTACATGGAATGTCAACAATCGTTTGTGTGTAGTTTTCTAGAATCACGTGTGCCGAATAGATCAACAATATTCCGAATTGTACACCGTTTTCGTGGAACAGGCAGCGTGATGGAAAAGAAGCGTTCTGGATGGCCTTCAAGTCTGACTGATCGAAATTTGACTGAAGTGAAGTTAGGCAGCGCTAAGAACGGTCACCCAGGAAGTCCCTAAGAAGATTATCACAGCAGACTGGATTGAGCTATGGAACGACGCAGAGGTGTACGAGGCGGCTGAAACTCATGCCTTACAAAATTCACACAATTAAAGAACTCAAGGAACCAGACAGAGGGGAAAGATTGCGATGCTGTGAATGGTTCCGAGAACTTGTGACCATGACATTGCTGGCTGAGTTTTTTGGTGATCGTGTGACTTCTAAGGTCTTGTGGCCACCTTGTTCCCCAGACCTAACGCCACCCAAATTTTCTTATGTGGGGATGCTTAAAACAGACAGTGCATGCAAACAACCCTTAAAACTTGGCTGAACTGCAAACAAACATTTAGAGGTGCATTGCAATCATAACGCAAGCAATGATAAGACGTGTGTCTATAAATATGGTTAAACGAGTGAATTTTTGTTACAGAGAAGGTGGATCACACCTTCAAGTTTCAAAACCTTCTGTGATTTCCTTATGGTTTTTTGTTTGGTTTACAATAATTATGGCATATATAAGTAAGCAAAATACAAGTAAAATATAAGTTTTTTTCTTTGGGCTGCTTGACTTTTGGATCACTCTGTATTACTATGTACCACTATAAAGTATGTAGTAAACACAATTTTGTCTCGATAAAAAAATATATCACCCAAAATTTGCTGGGATTTTTACTATAAAAATTGTTATATTTTTCAATTAAAGAATTCTCCTTTGTTTTTAGTATCACAACACACTTTAATCTGCCCACATAACATTTTATTTTTGTACAAACCATGATGGACTTGACAGATCCATTAAGGTTACTTGAAATGGCGTCAAGCTAGTGTTAATAAATCCTGCGACCATTGTGTACGAGTATAAAACGATAAGGTTATGTATCAAAGTATTGAGACAGAATTGGAGGTTGTGTGTTAACATTTATTATGACCGTATATATTAAATTTAGGCCACCTGCATTCGTGGGTACGTGGACTAAACATCAAACTCATTTAGTCTGGTTTACTGGTGATGGGGAATGGGGCTCGAATCATTCCCGGTTGTACAAAGAACGATTTTCCTCAATGTTTTCCCCCTATCTTTCCAAGAAAATTCTATTACATATCCTCTAAAGCTTAACTTATTCATCCTTACCCCATTAGTGTTATTAAATGAAGATACCGTAGCCCCATGGCTTATTTGGTGCTGACTGGCAGCTCACAGCTGACTTCTGACAGTCAACATTTAGGTATATACCTAAATGTTGACTGTCAGACGTGACAGCTGCTAAACACATGTTTTTGCAGATCATATGGTTCGGCGTAGGGATACATAATTTGGTCTGGTAACTTTTCAAAGCTTCTAGCTATCAGCTGTGAGCTGTCAGTCAGCACCAAAGAAGCCATGGGGCTACTGTAGCCAATATGAGCAGTTAGATATAGGGAAATTAAAAATAGATCTAGTTTTTTTAACATGTCCTAAAAATACACTTTTTGAATCAACTGAGTCATATCAACGCACGAATTAAAAACTGAGTTAACTCTTTAAAAAATACAAATTATGTCCTTCTATTTTGTGGGAGCTACCTTGGTGAGCGATAAATTGTCGTGTAGTAGACTTTCAGCTCTAACGCGATATTTAATTACACGATGCGTTATTTCAAAATATGAGTCAATCCAAAATAGTGTCTAAAGATCCCAATAGGGCTCTTTTTCCTGAGCAACCCTACATTTCTATTTTAATTTAAATAGTGTGAAAATGCGAAATTAGCTAATTTTAAGCGGATTTTTAAGCAAATTTGCGGAGTTATGATATTAAGCTTGATGAAAAAAAGCTATATATTTAGGATTCCTCTAACAAATTCAGTAATAATTTGATAGGCTCACAACAAAATTAAGAAGTTTGAAAACTATCAGCGAGCTTTTCTCTTTATCTTGACATTATAAGTTTCGTAGTCTTCCATCCATGAAACCTTTTATTGTCAATCTTATTAAACTTACACGCATATTATTATTTACCATTCAAATTAGCTAAACAATTAAATAAAAAATACTAGGGCTAGCATTTTAAAGTTACTATCGTATCTTACGCCAAGTCATGTGATCTTCAACTGTCACTTTTGATAGATATTATCACTACCCATAAAATTACACTAATAGAATTTATAACCCGTTTAAGAGAATAGTTTCGAAATCAACAAGTAGGTAACGTCGTTAACATATTTGATCATTAGGCAACACTGAATTTTAACAGTAGAAAACATTGAATTAAAATAGGTTTATTATTATTATTATTATTATTAGCACCGCGTCTTACTACCCGTTCGGGTTATACGCACTTACGCTAATGTGTAATGGTAGGGTGATTGTGAGATGAAATGGAGGAGCTACAGTTTAACGTGGAATCCGAACCACGGTGGAGGCCTGGCATTCCCAAGTTTTTAATTAAAGAAGATTAAATGCATTTTGTCTTACTAGCCTCTATCGCTTTATCTTGATAAATAAGTTTCGTAGTATTGTTTCCCCTCTTTCTTAGTGATATGGCAAAGGGTGTGTTGTATGTTAGACAGGATGGAGAAGAATTTCCAGAAAACGACATGGACCATTGTATTTCTAGCCGTATGTCCTGACAGCGATTTATACTTTCTCGCTGAACGAGGCGGCCGCCTTATTGAATCAATGCATCCCGCACCGCGGGGTTTCTGGACAAAGAACTAAGCTTAGTTCTGTTGGGTTTGTCGGTGACCCGGAAGAAGGGGGAGTACTAAGGTACGTTCTCCTAAATTATTTCTCCACTTTCCCTACGCAAGAATGCAGGTACATTTACTTTAAATTCCGCCTTTCTCATCCTGAACTATTAGTTTGAATATGTGGGTTTCCTGGATGGAGGCGTAGTAAGACCAAATGCATCCATTTTTTTTTAAATTAAAAACTTATTTTAATTCAATGTTTTCTACTGCTACATTTCAGTGTTGCCTAATGATCAAACATGCTAGCGACGTTGCCTACTTGTTGATTTCGGAGCTATTATGTCAAGCGGGTTGCATTTTAACTCGACACATCCAAGCGCTATCACACTTAAACGCCTATGTACCGAATAGAAAGAGAGGGAAGAAAATAAACATTTCACCTTTCGACGCCTCTTATGTATCTGCTGAAAACCCTTTCCCTCTTCTTCTGACGAGTTTACACACTCACTATACTATTTGTTCCTTGAAAACATTGAATTGATTTCTAAAATTAACTTTTTCTTGTTTCTTATTCTATATACACATAAAATATGCTTCCACAGACATTTTTAAATAACACACTGGCAGGAAGATTTCTACAGGCCGTTTTCGTGATCAAGCCAAAAAACCTTCAGTTTTAGATGATATATAAGAAATACGTTAAAATACTTCAAGATAAAAACAATAGTTTTGTGGCGTTGTAAGACTATTTTCAGAATTATTTAATAATTTATAGTTTTTGTTTTAACATTATCTTTAAATTTCTTTGAATAACGTAAATTCATTAACATGTGAAATCCTATTTTTAAAGTCGTGACGCCACAGGTAGGCAACGTTGTTAATGCTCTTATTAATTAAGATGAAGTTACTTATACATTTTAATTTTAACTAAATTGGGATGTAAACAAATTGACGACTTTTTGAAGTACTTCAAATAAATATTTTATATGTTAACAAGTATATCAAGTGTTCTATGTCTGACTAAAGACAATCCTTAGTATTTGTTGTTGGCTGACTCAAGTTAATCCATATCCAATTAATGGAGAGGATATTGTAATATTTCTAATATAAAGACAAAGCTTTAAATGAAATATTAGTTTTTATTTAATTCATTATGATTAGCTATTACATTAACATAAAAAAAACTTTAGGAGTGTGCACTTTCTAAATGTACAGTACATATCACATAAGTATACTCTTACAAACCAAGGTCTCAATACTTAGTCCAACAACTTAAACCATTTCTCCACTGTAACAAAAGTAGACAATATTTGTACTACCAACGTAAACCTAATTTACTTTCAAACTATAAGTCAACCGGAAGTCGGATACTTTAGTGCTCTTTCACCCTTTCTATTTCTGTCGTTTGAGTTTTTGTCGTGTATCTACTAAAACATTAGGTGGTATGGCGTCTTTCACACGATCCGACTGTTTTAGTCGTCAGATCACAAGTCGTGCTCGAATCGTGTAGCAGTCGGATGTCCTCACTATAATATCATATTGTCGTGTCCGAAGTTTTGCCGGATGACTTGTAGGGGACTGTTGGGGGGCGGGGGGTGGGGAATGACACCTTTCACACTATTCGATTAAACAGTCGTCCGGCAGCCTCTGTGCTTGTTTTATTATCATGATAGCTCAGTGATAGATAATAAAGTAATAATGGCGAGAGAAGTGGATACCGATATATTGATTTCGTTAGTGGAGTAATATAATAACTAAATAGTGTATTGGCCCAAATATAGTACGGCCTCACAATTATTATTATTATTATTATTAGCACTGTGTCTTACTAGCCGTTCGGGTTGTACGCACTTACGCTAATGTGTGATGGTAGGGTGATTGTGAGATGAAATAGAGGACCTACAGTTTAACGTGGAATCCGAACCACGGTACGAGGCCTGGAATTCCCCACATTCACAAGATGGCTTGTCAGAGGTGAAGGAAGGGTTTGGCAATCAGATAAATCTATGCTGGGACCTAGGATTGAACCCTGGACTCCCAACTAAGAAGTCTAACACCTTACCCTTAGACCGGCAGGTCACCCACACATAATACAACCCTAAGATTTTGAAGGTGATCTACATGAAGAAAAAAAAGTTATTGAATAGAACTCGATCTAAAACTTCACAGATATGATCAATCATTTTAGAAAACATTCTAAAGTTTAGAGTGAGGAGCGATATTTATTATAAGACATAATATTTGGAATTTTTATAAAATATATTGGTTCAAGTTACAATATTGATACAAATTATGAAAACTCGTACAACATAGCCCGTATTGTGTGAAAGCCCTCTTCCGATAGCATTTGTACGACAGAAATAGTAAAGTGCAAAAGAGCTTTTGAAGTTTTGATAAATGAGTGAGTCGTTAATTAAGGAGGCTTATCAAATAATCATTTATAAATATCTAATACTAGCTTACTTTTTGAACTTGTATACTCTATTAGAGATTATAAAACTCTCTTATATTAAAATACGTTCATAAATGTTGAATGTCGAAAGGGATACCAAAATAACGTATTACATTCATTTTAATACGATTGGATTAGACAATTGACTCGCAAAGTCAGGGCTAGATATCAACCATCTGATTATTTTTCATGAGGCTATTTCCTTTTTTCAGACCAGCACTGATAAGTATTATAACCTAAATTACCATTTCAGAGCAGGTATCTAGTTTTTATTTTTTCTTCAAATATATTATTTTTAATAAGTTATGAAAATTTACTTTATTTTGTATATGTGTTTTAGATATCCATGTAAAAGTCAAATATTTAAAAAAAACTTTGTTAAATTTAGAGAATTAAATTGGTTACGAAATAATTACTATTTTAAAAATACCAATGATATATTTGAATATAATTTTACCATGCGTTGTCGTGTTTTTATCTTCCTTAAACGCGTTATAAGTATAATACATTCACGACGTTACTTTTCTTGAATGACAGCACAAAAAGTTACTAGAAATAATCCGTAATGCATCCCTACGCCAACATCTGACATCTGTCACTTTAGATAACTGTAATGAGAAAGGTATGGTAATGTATGAATTTTATAGTTAGCCACAGTAATTTAGGCCAATATTATTTATATATTTATTTGAGGTTGGACAAAAAACTTATTTATCGTTTAGTTCCACTTTAAAAGAATATTATTCATATCACTTTAACAAAAGGTCTAACTAACATAGCTTCCAAATGGAGAACGACGAATTTAAATCATGAGATTTAAAGTAACGGAAACATGTTCTTTACAATGGTGGACCCACGCAGTGGAAAAAAATATTTTATTCAGTTAAATATTTCGAAATACGATAAAATAATCATAAAATAATTTATTACATATTTAAAAAATAACAAGTATTTCTCTTTTCCAAGTAAATACGATGTCTGTATTAAAAGGTATTGATGTATGCACAATATTATACATCATAGATAACATTCCAAAACGCAGAATAAGTACTTATAATTACGTTTAAAATTTTGTTTCGGATTGGGTAAAAAGAAATTATTAAAAGTTACGAAACAGTGTAAGAAAACTTACGTTATTTTAAATGTTAAATATAACATGTAATTAAAAAACTTAACATCTATAACAAAACAGTGATCTTCTTCAAGTGTTGGCAACCCAAAACCTAAACATATGAGTTTTGAACTGTCATCCAGGTAAAAACCTATAATTAACAGACTCTACATTGATATTACAATGAAGCTCATCTGATGAAACAAGTTAAAGTGTCTGCATATTATTATGTGGTCCTGGCATTAGTTCAAAAATAATATTTATAAAATATTTGTTTAAATCATTTTATATAATTATAGGGCATGCTAAAGTTAATAAAATTCTCTAATGTTTTCACCAACATACTTTTTTTTTTCCAAAATATGTTAATGCATCTTGTAAATATAAAGGTCACAATATAAAAGTGTCATTATTTAGATTTGTAATTATTTGAGAGTCGAATAGGAATACAACTTTTTTTAGCACCACGTTTTACTACCCATTCGGGTTATATACGCTTATGTACTAATTACGCTTATGAACTAAGGATGAATAAAGCTATAGTTATAGGAAATGTATCTACATTTGCCTAAAGGGAGACTAGAAAACCACCTTCAATATACCCGATCAAGATTCGGAACCTTGATCTCCCCTTCTTCGGCAGTCTAGTCTACTGCAAGAGTAGCGCCTTATACCATGCGGCCACCGAAGTGGGTAGTATCACTTTCATCAAGGGAAATTAGTATGTTGATGGAAATAGAAAACCATTAGTTTGAAAGTTGAAGGGATGTAGGTTGGCATGTATAGAAAACGCACTTTTATAAATCTACTTTTAACCCACAAATACACATCTCCTATATGTCACGTCTCCGGAGGGCTATTACAGTATAGCACCTTATGTCCCACATTCATAAATTTGGTATATTATGAAAGATTTTTACAGTACAATGTTTTAAAAGCATCAATAGGATGTGTCAGGTGTCTGGTAGCATTGTTACCGTAGCTTTGACTCGATAGGCATGGGTTCGATCCCCGTCTGTGTTTTTTGAGGGTGTGTTTTTCCATCCTATTTCATTCCTATGCTCATACAGTTGCAGGGTGGCCACAACATCTAAGGACGTTAAAAATATCATATTTAGTTTTGTATATAAAAATCTAATTTTAGAATGCCCTCTAAAATAGTTATTCTCTTCTCTAGAAATAAAAAAATGGTACCCATCTTTTTTGAAATAACACAGAATTCTCTAATTTTACTAGGAGATATAAATTCCCGTTTTCCATTAAAAAAGGTTTTGGGTTTGCTTGTGAAGTTTCCTAGTCATAATGAGTTTGGGGTCTAATCCTGAACGAGTCGATTGAGATGTCTTTGTTTTGAGCGGGGGAACTACTTAAAATAAAATTACCTAAGCATACTTGTGTTCGATAAAATTTAATTAAAATATCTGTATGACTTAATATATGAGTGGTTGCAAATACAAATTTAGGGGACTTTGGTTATGTCCTGGTTATTGCCTAAAATAATTTAGTATTTGTATAGGATTCGTTCGTTATTTGTCCCAGATATTCTAAATCCTAGATTGCCATGGTTGTATCTTTGCTTTGGTTAGGTTAAGTTAATGTATATACTGTTCGCTGGTAAAACCATGAGTTAAAAATTTTCTCATTATATACTCAACTATATAGTTCATAATTAGTAGACAAAAATAAAAGGAAGGGAGATAAAGGAATAAAGGACATAACGTTTTTTGTCGTAACTATAAGGCCTAAATGATAATCATCTATTAACGTTTGTGTTTTATTGAGTGTGTCAATATGCTATTAACAATTTAAAAGCCTAAGTTAACTAAATATGGTTCTGAGTTGTAGGGGAATACGTTTAATATATTTAAAGAAAATGAGATTATATGCATAGCACAAAAAAATAGTGCTTTCAGTCTTAAATGGAATAGCTGTTTCAATTTTTAAAGATAATCACGTTACTGCATTGATTGCTGTACCAGTGGAATTTATAATTTAGTTTAGTATAATAAAAACAATATGGGGCTCTAAATGCATCTAATAAAGTAAAAACCTATTTTGACATATATATGATAAAATTTTTATCGATAAATGTCCAAGATATTTTATTATAATGCTGCTTTTTTTTTACTGTAGTGCTAGCACAAACAATAATGAAAGTTCCTATTAGTTCAAATGTAGTTTAGAAAATGTTATTTGGTTAAAACCGTGGTTCGCGAACATGCTGCTAAATCTTTACCCAACTGTTAGCCCACTAGTCGACTTGAGGCCTTTTCGAGCCAATGACGAGGGTGCCCAAGCCATCCTTTCCTCCCTAGCCGAATTTCTATCGATCCTCATAGTAATTGTACGAGTCAACTTTTCCCGCCTCTTTCTAGTCGCAGAGCTTTACATTTTGACAAACACAATTCAGGGTCTAGAGAACTTTCAAAAAGTTGAGTTGTTGTCTGTGTTGTACTTACCGATGGCTTAACCCACGAGCTAGATGATAAATATGAATATAATGATTCAGTTTATTAATTTAAAAAATACTTTATTTGAGTTTAGATTTAATCCTTTTTGTATTTACTTGATAATTATTTAAGATGCATCATATTATTAAAATAAAAAATAATAATTAGGTTTCAACCTCACTACTCTCACGTCAGGTTAATACAGCCTCTTAGTACCCACTTTCTCCCAATTACATTTAACACAGCCTCTTAGTCACTAATTCCCTCCCATTTCCATTTAGTCCAGCGTCTTAGTCGCTTTTCTTCCTATCTACGTTTAACCCAGCTCCTTAATCACTATTCCCCCCTTGAAAACGTTTAGTCTAGATGTTAAGTCACCATTTTCCTTCCAATCACGTTTAAGCCAGCCCCTTAGTTGGCATTTTCTTCCCCATTGGGTCATACATTTACCATATCAATTAAAAAAAACATATTTATGGCCCTTTACCACCCTGTCGATCGTAAATTTCTTTTAACGGCTACTATCGCTGATTTGCACTCCCCAAAATTTAAATTATTTTTAGGACACTAAATATAAAGTGTAATTTTGATATAATTTTAACAAGGTTCCCTTAGAGTGGAATTATGATAACTGAAAATTATCGTAAGAATTACTATGTAGAAAATTAACATTAGTAAACCTGTCTGGGACTCAAAAGCAATCCTTACGGTTAAATTAATAATCAAATAGCCAAAGATATTATACAGGGTGGCCCACGGAAAAGTAGCCCGCCTCCTATATCCAGCAAGTGCCTCACTCAGAGTTGGAGGAGGTCAATCCCCTTCCACCCATATTGTGACATGAACAATGAGCAAGTGAACTGCTTGTCTAAAGCTTTAATGACTCATTCTTCATGTCACAATATGGTGGAAAGGGGATTGACCTCCAATTCAGATTGATGCGCCTGCTGGATATAGGAGGCGGGCTACTTTTCCGTGGGCCACCCTGTATTTGTTCTAGTACGGATTTAGCCACATCTAGATATCATATTCTGAAAATTGAAAAAAGACACCAGGACGTGGGAATCGAGCCCGGGACCTTTGGCTTAGTACGCCAATGCTCTAATCACTGAGCTATCCAGGAATCGTTCCGAGCTCAAAGTCATTCCTCACTCATATTTTAAGGCAGAGTCTATGATGGACGTGCGGAAATCGTCGGCTCAAAATATGTAATTTATTAAGATCACAAGCTATCTGATAAATCAGCCATCCTCGACTCGGTAATTGGGTTAGTGCTGCCACTTGTACAATTATTAAATTGTAAGGGGTCACATATCGTTAATAATCAAATAGCCAAAGCTATTATAATTGTTTTAGGTCGGATTTAGCTGCATCTATATTTCATATTCTGAAAATTGAAACTTCCTGGATAGCTCAGTGGCTATAGCATTGGCGTACTAAGCCAACAGAATATGATACCTACGGTTAAAATTTAATGTGGGAGTGTAGGGAAAGCGAGAAAAGGTCGGTGCTTTTGTAGTTTTTATAGAAAAAATTTTTTTTCGACAAAATATATAAAATATCGCTTCAGTAGAAACATAGTTTAATTTTCTTCACATTGTGATATCAACATTTCTTAAATATATGTTACGATCATAGTGACATTAGATTAACGACTTATTAAATGAGTGGAGGGAAAGTTGTCATTTATTTTCAGGACATCCGTGACAGATATTCAAGAACTTTAGAGGTTAGGATCCCGCTATGGATTATATTAAGTGAGGATATGATCGTGTTTTGCCATAGGTTATGTTAGGTTAAGTTGGGTTAGTATAGGATAATATTGTCTAGTGTCGTACTATCCCTCACTTGTTGTCTTTAATTTACCTTGAGAGAACATTTACATCCATCCTCAGTGCTAACGCTACAACAGCCGGGGATTGGGATTGAACCTGCTTTCCCAAACACTCTTAACGGGACAGAGTTCGTACGTATGCAGCCCTAAAGCTTTCTAGTTTTTATTATTATAAAAGGTGCCGCATACCGAATCGGATCGGAACAGATCAGTATCTGAACCCTAAGAATGGAAACTATTTTTGTCCGGACACTGATTCGGAATGTCATTCGGAGGACAACAACCAGAATGGTAGATAGATGTTAGTTATTTGGTGATAATGACCGATATCAGCAGTAAAGAGCAGGCAATGGTGGTTGTTTTGTGTATTGCTTCTAATGTCGACGAAGTGGAGGGAGAAACTATTTCAAAAATATTTTGAGTGGATGACATACAGTAAATGCAACATAATATTTTCGAGATTTCCTCCAATTCAATTTCCTACATAGCACAGTAATACTGATGTTTGTCAGCGATGTCATACGCTATAGGGTACTGTTGAACTAAATTAACTTTATGTTCGTCCGAAACAAAGCAAAAAGTACCGAGGAACAGGAAACGAACATCAACAGGTGTAAACTGAGTGCGAGTGTAGATGATGCAAGAGTCCAGTGCTGAAGACGCGTGCACATAGCTTCGAAACATTCCCTCCTGGCAAACCTATTCGTTCCGTTACAATCCGACGTTGATGCTTTTGATCCGAGACATTAAAATGTAGTTAATCAAGAATGCCCTATGCGTTTCGTTTTGATCTGATTTGATCGAAAAGCTTAATAGTGATATATTTTTTATAAGTTACATTTTTTTTCGTAGATAAGCATATGTGCTTTTTCCACTAATCCAAATTTTCGTTTATTCGAACCACCCTTTTCACTAATTAATTTAAATGATCGGCGTTCTACTGTACTTTTAATTGTTTTTGTGCAGTGATATATATATATATATATATACAAAATACGGATTTTTGATTGATTATTTTAATCTAATTTATTTATTTATACTCTAAAAATGTCAACTCATGGCATTGAGAGTTACTTATTCTAATGTTAATCTAAATATTATAAGATGTTGAGTTGTAAAAATATTGAGATTTGATCCACTGTTTATAAACGATCTAAAGCATAATTATATCTATATGTATATTAGCTGAAATAAACTACACTCATGTTAGCATGGATACAGAATAGGAAAACCATCAATTAAAATTTTGTTTAGAAAACAGCCAGTTAGGATCCAAACCCAGATCACCCCACTAACTACGACAAAGAAATAGATGTGAGTCTAGCTCCTTAGGCCTCTCAACCACTATTTATGGTATTTTGATAGAGGAAGGCTCAAATAACATTTAAAAAACTTTTTTAAGCCTCCTAAAGACTAATGCTTTTGGCTAATGTATAACCAAAATCTCAGCTTATTTCTTAATTTATAAAACAAAAACTATCTTGAACATTTCAATAAAAGCATCTGATTATTTTCTTTCTGATGAAGCTTTAGACAGTGACTCCACTAAATATTTGTATCTTATTCCCCCTGGCACCCCTCCCCAACCTGCCAACTGCTTGCCATATCGATTTCAGCCTCCCAAAGAAGTTTTTAACTAATAGTATACTACGTTGTATAGAATATTTAAAAGCTTGTAATTTTGAAAACTAGGCAAGCTTTAGGCTTAGAACCACCGGTAGTTTTCTCAACGCGTTTGGTATTTGGCTCTTTTCTCGGAGAACCTAGAACCTCGAAGTTTACCACCGGTTTTTTTTCTGATACATTTCCAAAACTTAACAAAAGTATTTTGTTATATTAAATCAGACTATCCAACTACGAAACAATAGTACGTGTTTGTTACAACAACTATGTGTCTGTGGCAAAACCAATTAAGTTTTCGATTTTAAGATAATCTTATTTGTCGAAAACCTACCCAAATCTGTCAACCTAACGACACCACTGGTTTTGTGAGATTCTAGGATTGAGAGGACGTTCCCTTCCCTTCAGTCCCTCCTCCTTGGCACATCATGTCAGGCTTCAACGAGGAGAATTTTACAGATGATGAAATTAAAGGAACGAGGTTATAAGAGACGCAGACAAAGACAAATATAGATAACAAAATGGAAGGCGAAAAATGATAAGATGAAATACTTAAACCCTGGCGGCGCCATCCTTAGAAATTTCCGGAAATTAATTTCAGGAGACGGGTTTTCAATTCCCCGGGTTCTTTATGCAGATTTCCTTATTTAATATGTCTGTGTCAATGTGGTTTTCTGAAGAGCATCACCGAGATGGGATCGTACCCCCCACCGTGTGACTTGATTACAACTTGAATTGCGGCAGAGACGTTTACTTGAACTTCATTCCTAATCTTCGTAAAATTAAAACATGTCGCATCTAAAACTTTCCTAAAACTGGAACAAAAATTTTACTACTCTGATCCACGCCGGTGGTCACAAGGTATAAATATCAAGCTCATTTATTCTGGTTTGTTGGTAACGAGAAGGTCAGAGTTTATATCCTGGCCGGGTGTATTGAGAGCGGGGATTGTTTAGATAAATGATTTTACACTCTTCTTATACCATAGTTCGGTTACGTTTAATATAAATTCTTCATTTCTCATCTATGTCACCTTGGCGTAATTGTGCATATGCTAGGGGTAAAGTACGAACCCGGATAAAGTCGATATTATCCACCCGCACTTTGATAGTGGCAATTTTTATGGTGGAGGTTAGGTTAGTTAGGTTAGGCTAAGTTAACTTAGGTTATATGGTAAAGACTTAGAAACCCACTTAAGATTATAATAAAAAGGTGAAAGGCTGGATAAACATACGAATTACTAGAAAACATAATAAAAAATTATAAAAAATAATCTTAGGTTAATAATGATTATATTTAAATAATGAAAAACACGTTAAAAAGGTACAAGTATGAGATAAGTGAGATAAAAAAAATGAATAAATTGATAGATTAAAATAAGTCAATGCATATAACAATAAATAGTAAGTCAAATGGTGACCATCAGTCAAAATAAACAAATACACAACATATTAAAATAATTAATATCAGATCGAAAACTTATACGAGTACACACAGTTACAATCCATATAATGGATATTGTTGTTAAATGGAATCAAACTTTGAGAGAATAGTGTCTTTTTAAGTTGCAGACATAATATGATAAAAGTTTTAGAGCGAAAAGCAATGATAAATGAGAATCCAAGTCTTAATGTTGTTCAGTCCCATACCACTTGGGTTAGGTAATCAGTGTTTTAAAAACCCGATTAAATCATTATTAACCTAAGATTAATGTTTATAACTTTTTTTTATTTTTTCTAGTAATTCATATGTTTATCCAGCCTTTCACCTTTTTATTATAATCTTAAGTAGGTTTCTAAGTCTTAACCATATCTTTATAACTTCTTACTTATTTTAGAATTTAGAATGTTTTCTAAAATGATAACTTAGATTAGGTTGAGTGAGTTTAGGCTATGTTAGATTAGTTTAAGTTAGGCTAGGGTAAGCTAGGTTAGGTTAGTGGAAAATAAAGCATAAACTGAGGCATTTAGAATGTTGGTGCACCGCTACGATTCAATTGTCCAATTTCAAAATATTGATTAAAAATACAATTCGTATTTAAACGTGCTTATTTTTACAAATATTACTCCACGTTATTTAAGTCTTGCTGGATAGTGTCAATACTATCCGGATAGTGCTGTAAATTAGATAAATCACTTTCTATTTCTGACTTTAGCCACTGAATCTGGTTAATGCTGACATCTACCGGCTAATATAGAGACTATCCAGACTTCACACATTGCCCGTAACATATGATAATATATGCATATAGCTCAAACTGGCAGTAAGACGCGAGGGCAATAAGAATTCTCTAATGTGAGCCTACAATTACAGACGGATGATTGCTGAGGACAGAACCACATGGATAGCCATCATGTGATTACCTTTCGTAGGCAGAATAAGAAGAAGAATAAAAGCCTACACTAGTTACCATTAAAGTTTTAATTTACAATTTGAATGCATGGATTATTTAATGCCTTAGTTTGTAAAATAAGGATAGGAAGGCTATATTTATAGAAGGTGCACCTGCATTAGAGTGAAGATTTAAGTGAAAACCAAGTAGCATTATGTAAAAACACTCCCAAATTCACCTTGTAAAGATTAGAACGTCACTCACCGAGAATTTCGCTTGTTGATTTAGATAGATTTTGATATGTCTACTATATGGGACTAATGTGACAACGATATTTTATGTTTCTTATTTAAATTTGGGCTTTTGAATGGATATCGACCAAATTTAGTAAACGAAATACAAGCAACCACAAGGACATTCTCGTGTTTGGATTCTGATCTTCTTCTGGCCCAATATTTTGAACCCAAGAAGGGATAAAATTGTATTAATATTATTTCGGGCTTAGTTTCATTAATGTGCCAGATATCAGTAGGAATTTGGGGGGCGGAGGTCAAAATTAATTTGACTAGGTACACACAAAACTTAATTTCAATCAATTTTAGCGTATAACTCGAACGGGTAGTAAGACGCGGTGCTAAATATTATTATTATTATTATTATTCAATCAATTTTATTAAAAATTGATAAACACATAGTGATCCATTAGGACACAATCAATTTTATATTTTTATATTTTTGTGATCAAAGTATTTGTTCCGTTAGTACGTACTAATCGAGAGACGAGCTTAAACAGTCTCTTATAAATCAACTATTATAAATATACTAAAGAACACTTTTAATATTGCAACGCTTTTATGTGCGCACACACAGAAGTATAGTTGAATAAAAGTAAAACTCCAACAATTAGTCAAGTTAAAAAAAATTATAATTGTTATTAATTTTTATTTGTATGGTCCCACGTCTTACTACCCGTCCGAGCTATTCACATTGAATTAGATCGATGGTATTGCGATGAGAAAGCTATAATTGTGAGTAAATTTACTCACATTTGCTTGTAAATAGACTGAAAACTATTTTTTTCTTAAACTGTACACCTATTTGGGATTTTAATAACGACCATATGGGTATGGCATGTATTAATGTACAGGGTGATCCAAAAGTCACGCAACCCTGTTTTTCCAAGGATATTTCTCGCAGAACAACATGGCAAATGAACATGTTGTTTATATATATGGCAACACTGTAATGTTGGCTCGGTGTTGAGCAAGCCGTGTGACTTTGAGATATACACAAGATCTAGACTGTTGAGTTACAGCATTTGAAAGTGTAAGATGAGTTTTTTCACGAGAGAGCGAGTATTAAGTTTGGAACATTATTTTAAGGCCAACTCGTATATTAAATGCCAACAATAGTTTGTGCGTAGTTTTCTAGAATCACGCGTGCTGAATAAATCAACAATATACCGAATTAATGGCACAAAATATAAGTTTTTTTCTTTGGTTTGCTTGACTTTTGGATCACCCTGCATATACATATATATATATATATATCGGCCCACCTGCCCCGCCTCCACCCCTAAACTAATCTAAAAGGAATACATATCATATTATTTTTGCTAATAAGCTAGAATATTGATAAATGCAAGAGAATCAAAAGCTCTCAACATTAATTTGTAGATAAAAAAAAGTTTAAAAGATTTTCTTTTTACTTATTTATTCATTTGCTCAATAAAGTAACTACTGTTATAAAAACTAGTATTTTTTTGTACCACAAACTGTGCACATATGTGCTATTCAGCCATGTAGTATCAAACCAGTAAAAAAAAGTCGATTATATATTTTTGTGCGCTAACTGCAAGAAATCCTTTTCTATCAATACGCTCGATTAGTTTCCATCCAAACAAACAAAAATTAACGTAGCGTGCAATCAGTCGGTATTCGAACAAATGACCGAACGATACGGCGACCACAAACAAACCATTCCTGCTGTTGTACTTAATTTATCCATTACACATGGGCGCGCGGTATTTGGACAAAGTGATGATGTTGTCGAGTGTCCCAGTCGACCGCATTCACTTCCATATTACAACCAAAAATTTGGATTAACGAGGAGGGGAATATTCACCATCATGTCAATATTTCAACTAAAATCTTGGATTAACGAAGAGGGGAATATTCACCATCATGTCAGTATTACAACCAAAAACTTGGATTAACGAAGAGGGGAATATTTACCATCATGTCGATATTTCAACTAAAATCTTGGATTAACGAAGAGGGGAATATTCACCATCATGTCGATATTTCAACTAAAAATTGGATTAACGAATAGGGGAATATTCACCATCATGTCGATATTAAAACAAAAAACTTGGAATAACGAAGAGGGGAATATCATCTTGGCACCATCTTTATCGATATTACGACCAAAAACTGGTTTTAATGGAAGGCAGAATATTCACCATCTTTAACGAGATTTTAGTTAAAATCTTTTACTTATTAGTGAATAGCAAAAATTTATCTTTATTCATTTATCTTTATTACAACAAAAATCTTAAATTGGTAAATTTTGGATTCTTGATTAAACAAGTTTAAATCAGCTTTGAATAAATACATACCTTTAAATTAAAAGAGTTGTCTATTGTTGCACCTGATGACAAATCTTTTAATTACCCAATTTACTTAAAGACGAAATAAAATGAGGCCCAATGGTTTGAATTAGTTTGTTATAAGGGGAATCTAAAACCAAGAACCCAAATAATAGGAACGGGACTGTTGAGATTTTGGTACTAGCTAATTCTTTCTTAAATGGTTTTCCACTCTCCCTCCACGGGAAAACGGTTAAACTTCCTTTAAATTTAACCTACCTCATCCATAACACATTAGCGTAATTGGGTAATATGACTACAGCCCGAACGGTTAGAAAGATACGGTGACAAAAAAAATCAATACACCGCCTGGTCAACCTCTCCATCAGCTAGCGTACAGACAAGACGAGACTGACTCCTTTGTCTACATGCCAGCCGATGTGAGTTTACAAGGATAAAATGAAACTTCTTTTATTTTTTATTTTTGAGGAAATTATATCTAAAATCACTGATATAAGCCCAAGAAGTAGTTTCCATTCAATTGGTTAACAAACTTCATAAATAGGCTCATAAACATTTGGTCACGACCCCGCTAAGGGCAGCGAAAAATATTTTGGGTTCGTAGTAAACTTTTACAAACATGGGTAAATTAAATATTTCCTATATAACTATTGACGTTATAATGATCTACAAACTTTCATTCTATATTTGTTTAGTTTATAGCAGAAAGAAAACGCCGTCTGGCATAATTACACGAACGCTATATATTAATCATTCATGTAGCTAAGCCATTGGCTTCTATTGTTATCTGCATGTATAAAATGTATAAATTATAAAAGTAATTAATAATATTAAATATAACTGCAACAACTCTGTTCATTATTTATATTCATATGATAAATAACTGTTCAAAACCTGACACTAGAATATAAAAAAACTTAATCTAACTTAGTATAACCATTACCACCCGTGGTTTCTAATCATTTTGTATTATGATGAGTCTTGAATATAAAAAGTTTAAGAACCCGTACTTTATAATCATAATTTTTATATTCGTGTTATTAGAAACTCAATCAATTAATTTTATGAAACGTAATGATGGGATACGCTACATGAAAGTAGTCAGCTAGACTAACCTGAGCACAGTTTGAGGCAATAGCTGGGAAAATATCAGAATGAGGGAGAAATACCGGTAGCTGGGGGCTATGATTAAGTGCATTATCTCCATATTTTACATTTAAACATTTTAGTTATTGGCTTGATTAAAACATAATATTTATTTAATGTATAGGCCTGTAGCTTTTAAATATTGTCCGATGATTTTTGAAGCGTTCCCGGTGCTTTTGAAGCATGGCCGGGTTTTTTTAAAGACTGACCGGTGCCTTCAAACCCTATTCGGTGCTTTTAAATCCTGTCCATTTATTTCGAAGCCTGCCCGGTGCTTTTGAAGAATATATGGTCCTTTTAATTAGATCATTATTATCATTTTTACCATCGTCATTATCATTACTAAAGGAGTCGGTGTTTCCACTATCTCGCTAAATATAAAACATTACGATCGCTATTCTCAATCTCATAGCAGAGCTAGGTCCGGCGAACACTTTATTTATATTTTTATCCCAAGGGTTGTGAGGGTGGCGGGGTGAATATTTGTGGCCGGGAGGTGGCAGCGAGAAGACCTTAGAGCAGCTGAGAGGATGAAACTAAGGGTTTAGGAGTAGGGTTGAAATAGGAGAGGGGGATGATGAAGAGGGGAGAATTTCATTACACCCCGACCCAACCATTCCTGGAATAGCACGATATGTGCTAGTGGCCGCCTCGCGATAAAACCACGAATACACAACAAGGAGAAGATGAGAAGAGGGAACTTTGACGGGGGGAGGGGGGGGGTTGGGGAGCTGTGTTATGCAGCCTGCAGGTGAGACTATGGCTGCTACGGCTGCACCGATAGTGTGCCAGACTCAAGGAGAAGATGAGAAGAGGGAGGATATGTGCTATACAGGGGGGACTACTGGATGCTATAGTTGCACTGATAGTGTGCCAGACTCAAGGAGAAGATGAGAGGAGGGAGGATATGTGCTATACAGGAGGAACTACTGGATGCTATAGTTGCACTGATAGTGTGCCAGACTCAAGGAGAAGATGAGAGGAGGGAGGATATGTGCTATACAGGAGGAACTACTGGATGCTATAGTTGCACTGATAGTGTGCCAGACTCATGGAGAAGATGAGAGGAGGGAGGATATGTGCTATACAGGGGGACTACTGGATGCTATAGTTGCACCGATAGTGTGCCAGACTCATGGAAAAATGAGAGGAGGGAGGATATGTGCTATACAGGAGGAACTACTGGATGCTATAGTTGCACTGATAGTGTGCCAGACTCATGGAGAAGATGAGAGGAGGGAGGATATGTGCTATACAGGAGGAACTACTGGATGCTATAGTTGCACTGATAGTGTGCCAGACTCAAGGAGAAGATGAGAGGAGGGAGGATATGTGCTATACAGGGGGGACTACTGGATGCTATAGTTGCACTGATAGTGTGCCAGACTCAAGGAGAAGATTGCCGTTTAAAGGGAACAACCAAGATGGTTTACCATCAACTTTTCATCTTCCTTGATTAGATTCTATGGTTTAGGTCAGCTAGTAATTTGACTAAGAAATAATAATCATAAACAAGTGGTAGAGTTTGGTATTACCAATGGCCATAGCATTGTAGTAGTTCTACTCACTCCCCTAGCAGGGTATCTGGTTCGAGTCTATGCTGAAAACCTCGAAATTTATAACTACAGTGTCAGTAATGCTCTATCGACAGACTTTGTATCTATAGGTCCGTAATCCGTTGTTCGGGGTCCTAATAAATTCTATTCGCGTCCACAGAGTCCGTATCCTTAATCACGTGACTGTGCCAACCAATGAGATAATAAGAGTCTTCGTCCAGTAAAATTCTTCGAAAAAAAAATCGTCTACAGCAAGGAGTAAGAGCCAATCAGTCAGCTGATCAATAAAATAAAATAGCTTTTATTTTAGATAACGCCCAGGATAGACTTGAACTGTAGGTGAAGTACAATCACAATGAATATATTTATAACACGATTTGATAACAAATGTATAATATATGTGCCCACAGAAACGGATCCTTTAGCTTCCATTGGTGCTTTTATTTCGATGCTCACTCACATATTTACTAGGAATGGTTGTCCACATAAACTAGTCCTTAAAAAGTTAAAGTTAATTAATTAATATTAATTGACTAAAACGGAGTAAGCATTTAACGGATCAGGACTCTGTAAACAGAGTAATCCGACGCTATGGAATCAATTATTTTTAATGTATAATGTACCTATGGATATCGATTTTGTAAATGGGGATTAATAGCTATCACCGGCTTTGAATCAGTCAAGGGATTCAATTTAGAGCAGGAATAGTAAGTCGTGATACCTTAGAAAGTATCTCAACATGTGTCTGAAAGATTACCACTCAAATCCCGACTTGGTCAAACTTTCTGAAGGGCCCCATACACGATAAGTCGGAACTTAGTTCGGACTGATCAGTGCAAAATGATCAATCGGAACTGACGGACCGACGGATTGAGAATTCCGGCTATTGTAATAGTATTTCACATACCGTGTAGTTCATAATCAGTATTTTCAACCCGTTTCTTGCAGAATACTAATATAAAAATACTGTCTTCGCTTTGTTATCCAATCCTTCGCCAACATTTTCTTTTCAATTAGATATTTTACCTCTTTTATATATTTTAACAATAAATGAGATTTCAGCACACAAAGCTTCGTACATATTAAATCCAAACAAAAAAACACGTCCAGCATCAACCACTCTCTATTTCAGTCTTACATGTGTATTCAGAGCTTCAGTTGAGTTCAAACTGATCCATTCGGACTGCTCAATCTGAACTGAGAGTTGGACTGACCATGTTCAGGGCCCTTTAGTCTTCACTTAGTTCTAAGTCCGGTAAGGTAGGAGTGATTCGGAGTTCACTAAATGTGTTTACTGCTATATTGCGTAAAGTGTTTTAGTAAACATAGCTTGCAGAAACTTATCTAATAATAGTTGAATAAGGTGGAAAAGGCCTTTTCTTAATGTACCGAAATTAATCTAACGAAAGGATGGGAAATCACTTTTAGTTTTCCCTCTCAGGGATTGAATCCCCACTCTCCAGCAGATCAGTATCAGGAATGTAACCACGCACCTAATAATTCTAGGGACATCAAGTTGACATTTATTAGCATAGGCGTACCAACAAGGGAGTGAGCTGGGGGACTGACTCCCTCAAACCCCTAAATCTATAGAGAGATATACTAGAGATAATCTCCTTCTCTGTTGGTGTGAGATTTTCTCAAAATGTATTTATAAATATGCTTATTCTAACCTTAGGAGTAGCAAATTACTAAATAATTTCGAATAAAAATGAGTTTTAAGCTTGTAAATATTAATTATATACTTTGTATCAAATATGAGAGGGATGTTTTAACTGACCTGACTCACTTTTTTGTGGGTGCTTATTATGATCTTATTTATTTATATCTATATAATGTATTGTGTTAGTTCCTGTATTAAAAATTGACCAATATTGTGTCTGCTCCCTTTAACTGGTTGATTTTTGGGTAAAAAGGTGCCCAAATAATGGTATCACCTCCTCTAAACATTACATCCTTACATTCCTTTGTACATACATGAACAAAGCACTATTAATTTTGAGTTCACCCCTATCAGATGAATATACCCATCATTATGGATAGCTTGGTGAGGAATTGGGATTACGACAGGATTAAAGGCCCTTAGTTTAATCCCAAGAATGAATAGTGTATTAAATAATTAGTTTTCATGAATGGTTTAGTAATAATAATCAGAAAACGTTTATTTACTACCTGTCAGGACTATGCGCATTGTAATTACATTAGTGAGGTAGAGATTAGGTTGGTACAATTTAGAAGGAAATTACCAGCATTTGCACAGAGGGAGAGTGGGAAACAGTCTAGAAAAAAAATTGACCTTTGTATAACTTGACGGGAATCAAATATCTACCTGTCCGTCACTGGTTAACCAGACTGGATGTTCCTAACATTTAGTCCACATGCCAATAGATGTGAGTTTTGATCAATTTCAAAACGTTGTAGCTTGTTAAACCTGCTGTTTAACACGTACAATAAGAATACCATAAATATAATTAAAACAATGAATACAAGAGCTAATATATTCTAATAATGTGTGGCAGATATCAACTCACGGTGGATTTATGTTGCCGGGAAACGCTCAAGATCCTGTAAAACTGCCCCAGCTGACTATGCCGGGACCATCAGCTAAACGACATCTTACTCACAGGACCCGCTTCGAAGAAATGACAGAGATGTTTCTCTCCGGGCTCCGCACCATCTACAAGCACTAGTACTTATTCAGTGCAATTTCGCAACTTAATCCCGTTCCCCCCTTGGGTGTCCAGATGCAAACCTTCCTCGATTTCATCAGTTCTGTAACTATATAACCGTCATTCCTCGATTCACATTTTTATTCTATTTTATCAATTAGATGGAGCAAATAATCGAACATTAGTCTACATCGATGAAACAAGTTATAGGTGGCCACGGTGTGTGAGGCGTTGGTCTCTCCTCCTCGTCCTCGTCAGAGACTATTAGTATTTGGAAGTTAGAGTCATCGTTGGAGTTTTTGTATTCTTTTGCTCTGTCCATATGACATAGTTTTCTGTTAGTCAGGGAATCAGACTATTTTCTATGCCCTTAAGGCATAATGTTAGTCTTACCGTTCATTTTCTATGACATAGTCTATGTATCACTATATCTGACTGGTTTTCTTATGCACATGAGGCGTAGTTTGGATTGTTAGGGTTCTAACTATTTTTCTATGTCCATATGACATAGTTTATGTGTCACTATATCTGACTTGTTTTCCTATGCACGTGAAGCGTAGTTTGGATTGTGAGGGTTCTAACTATTTTTCTATGTCCATATGACATAGTTTATGTGTCACTATATCTGACTGGTTTTCTTATGCACATGAGGCGTAGTTTGGATTGTTAGGGTTCTAACTATTTTCCTATGTCCATAAGGCATAGTTTATAATGATGATCTTTATGCTCTGTGTACCTTTGTCGATACGACATGATTCAGTATGTCAGTGCTTCTGACTTCTTTTTTATAAAGTCCTTAAGACATTGTTTTACATACTAGGTAATAGTCTTCACTCCCTAAACTGTGTGGCCTCGTTTAGGACCACTTAATGAGGGCAATCAGGTTATATGTCACTTTGTTCAACTAACTAATTAGGTCAGTGACAGATAGCAGTCACTATTATAATTAGTGTATCTATTTACGGTGTGCAACCTGTGGGAGCACTACTATTTCGTAGTAATGACCCGCGGGGATAGTGTTTCGTCTCTGGACCATTCAAGTTCCGTTTGTATCGAGTAAAACAAATATTGTTTATACTATTTATTGTGTGCCCAAGTTAGGGTGGAAATATAAATACACTATTGAATGTCCAGGCAGTACCTATTAGGAACTGACCGGCCATAGTAGTTCAACTGCATCTACGGAGTTAACTCAAGTTAGCTAGCTTATATAACTTCCTTCATAGTAACTCTATAAAATTAGGACTTAATACCCTTTGTTATCATTAACTATAGTTTCTCTATTATTTTTGAATAGACATTTCATGTCTTGGTCTGGTAGCTGGATTGTCTTTATGTATTGTGGCTTAACCTTTAATTAATAGTTGTTTCCTAATTTTTACTGCTGTTGTGTGGAGGCAGACGCTCCTTCGTGGGAGAATGAGCGTTGATCCTTATTATTATTATTATTATTATTATTATTATTAGCACCGCGTCTTACTACCCGTTCGGGTTATACGCACTTACGCTAATGTGTAATGCTAGGGTAATTGTGAGCTGAAATGAGGGCCCTACAGTTTAACGTGGAATCCGAACCACGGTGGAGGCCTGGCATTCCCCAAATTCACAAGATGTCTTGTCAGAAGTAAAGGAGGGGTTTGGTATTCAGATAAATCTGTGCCGGGACCGAGGATCGAACCCCAGCCGCCAGCACAGAAGTCCGACACCTTACCCCTAGACCGCCAGGTCACCTTGATCCTTATTACTAGAGTAACTAAAATAAACTATATGTTCAATCTTACTTATATTAGTTCCTAGTCATCAAGACGCTTATTGCTCTTCACGCCTATCGGGAAGTATACGTCTATGATAGCTGCAAAGACTCGTCTTTAATAACTATGGATTGTTTGATCTAAAAATCTATTTAAAACGTATGTAATTCTATTTCACTTGTCTACATTTTAATAAACTGATTCGTTAAACTTATATATTTCCCTTATGTCTCATCCTTCACAAACTCTCGTTTAATTATTGTATGTACGAACTCATCACTTCTTCTATTTCATAGGAGAAGCGATGATTCAATGTATTCTATTTATTTTAGGAAATCTGAGTAGATTTATAACCATTTACTTGGATTTAATAACTGTAACTCTTGCGATAAACGTTGGAAATGAGGTAGTTTCCCCTTTTCATTTTAAAAAAATTACTAAACTTAAAATGTAAAGTTTTTGATTTCCTAGGGGTATGTTGATACTTTTCACCTTCATTTTTGTGTAAAATATATTTTGAAAGAACAACCTCTTTAAAAAAAACGCGCATAATATCAGGATGTCTGTATCTCTGCGCTCCGGTAAGCTGCTCCCCTAATAAGAGGCTTACTGCGGAAATTTGGAGTCTGCTGTGCCTAAGTGCCTTGGGATTGATCCTTATGTCATAACGATTTTACATTTTGGCAACAGTTTCTGTTTTGGGGTTGGAGGTAGAGGGGCAGCTGTTACGGAATATCCCCGCCCCCCCCCCACCAGCAACTGCGTTGACACGAGTGTAACTTTGTTTCAGTATTGGTCATTGTTTTGATACCCGCTTCGGACGCTGCTTGGTCTAACGCACGACTCTTGTAGTAAACTAGACTACCAATAACAGGAATATCAAGGTTCTTATCTTGGTCGGGTGTATTGACGGTAGTATTTACTAAATGGTTTTCCAATTTCCCTCCACGCAAATGAGCGTACAATTCCTCTAAATATAATCTTATTAATCCCTGAAACCACTAATTAGTAATTAGTACTTAAGCATAAACGCCGAACAGGTAGTAATATTCGATGGTAAAAAAAAATCCTATGATCAGTTTATTAGGTGTATTTCGTGTGTTTACTTTAATTATTTGAAAAATAGATTATGTAATCATAACTCCTATAGATTCCATTTAAAAATACTATTAAAGATTTGATTGTATGCTGCTGATGCACGTACTTTCAAGATTTCATTTTGGAAACATAGCTTTGCAAGTTATTTTATTACAATTAAAAACTCTAGTTAATAATATTGAACCGATATGAAATGTAATGGTTTAATCTCCATGGACGACCCAGAAAATACACGCTAGACCCCTTTAGTTTAATCTCTAAGTGGTGTTTTGATATAACATTGAATTTAGAAAGTTCACGGTAGATCTGAAAGTCTAAAAGAAGAGGAAACCCACAAACAGGTGAGTACGTGGAACAAAGCATAAATCTTATCTTGTATGGTTTGTCGATGACGAATAGATTGCGGTCAAAATACATTATGGGTGCTATGAGGTGATTTTTTTAAATAGTTTTTTAATCTATTTCTTCACACAAATGTGCACGCATTTCTTCTAAATTATACCTTCATCGTTGCTATTTATGTAAATATTTGTACAGTCCGAGCTGGTAGGAATAAAATAAGTGGTGCAAGTTAAAAAAAAGAAGAAAAGATTACGTATAGCTGTCATAATTAAAATATTCAAACCCCTTTAAAAAAATTGTTTAAGTTCTTCAAGCAAATAGAAACAAAAAACCTTGGTATTTCTACTAATATTTTAACAAAGTTTTAATCCGTTTCGGTGGTCGAATGGCTAAGAGCCTCATTCTTGCAGTAGACTATATTGCGTAAGATAGAAAGATCTATGTTCGAACCCTGCTGAACTATACTGAGAAAAGTTTAACTTAAACGATTTACCAATTTACTAGCGCGCAAATGTAGGTATATTTAATCTAATTTCTACCTTTCTCAACCATACAGCTTTAACGTAATTAATATGTATTCGTATAACCCAAACGGGTATTTAGAGGATGTGGGAAAGCACAAAAGAAGATAAAGATTTATCTTGAATGCTCTTTCTACATTACAACGATATAATGCAAATCGTTACTGTTCGCCAATAAACTGAAACATATAACCTAAGTAGATAAGACAAGAAGGGTCAATTTTAAGGAATCGCAACAGCTGTAGGATCGGAGATGACATTTTGGTCAAAATCCCCTCCAATGCGTCCAACCGGGATCAGAGTCAACTGCGCTAACCACTCGCCGTGGCCCCGCCGGTATCACAATAAAGTTCTGGACACAAAAAAATAGCAAATTCAAGGCGGCTGCCCTTTGTTGACATTTTGGTGGACAAGTACAACAATGGGACCATTTATAACATGAATTTTCGTTACAGTTCGTTCATTGGATAGAATGGGGATAGAAGTTGATTTATCTGATTGGCAATCAATATCAATGTATTGTTCGGGTTTGATATGAAATTTCAGGATGACCTTTATATTATTTAGGTAGTAAAACTGCTATAAATGAAATTATAACCTGAAAGCAATAAATTGGATCGTGTTTTGTAATATACATGGTGGCTATTCATGCGGCGTTTACTGACAGGGGTGGTCAAATGTTGAATGCAAGTCGCTTGTTTACGACAATGATGAAACCATGGAGCGTTGCCGCTCGTATCATGTTTAAACATTGATGCAGACCTCAATAATAAGACAACGATAATGTTAGTATATCTACTATAGATGGTGACATTTTATACAGTGAAAACATTGTAAACACTTTAGGAGAATTTGAAATATAGCAAAACAGTAATTAGTATTAATGTATTTATTTTTGTACCGCGTATTACTAACCGTCCAATATATCCAAATATTTACAATCATGATGTAGAAATGAGGAATGTAGCCACATTTTCTGACCTTAGCTTCTCGACATTAGGAAAGCAGACCAGATGATAGTGAAACATAAGCTCAAGTACTTAACGATGCTGGTAATGGTGGCGGCTCGTGTATAGGCACTGCGGAACTGTAGCACCCCCTATTTCCCCTTTATATCGATAACAATTAATATAATGAGCCCTTTTTTATTTAATTCTTTATTTATTTTTGTAGTACAATATATATTCCTTAAGTTTAATGTCAGTACTTCAGTAGCCATCCCCCAGTTTATGAAAAAGATACAAAAATCTTTGTATGGAACTGTGCGCTTCACAGTGCAAGAGACGTGGTGTTTGACTGTTGTGCGCATGCGCACATAGGAGGGAAGGGGGGGGGAAGGCGAGACTGCCAGGTAGAGAGAGCACTTTTGCTCTCGCAGTGCCGTTTCTGGCGTGATGGTGGAAGGAATATATTTTTTACTCAGCGTGTGTTGTGCTTATAAACCTTGTACCATATTCTTGAATGTGATAAAGTGTAGAAGAGTGTATAGTTAGATTATTATTCTGCTTATAGCTATTCTATTTAATTCATTTTTTTCTTTTATTTAACAGAAAACTTTAACTATGGCCTTGCATACCCAAAAAATAAGTTCTGTGACTAAGTGAACTTCAACAGCTTAAGTTTTCACAGCGATCTCTCCATGAGAAAGTTATAGTTAAGAAAAGAGGTCGTTCAACACCTGATATTCTAATATATCAGCCAGGCAAAAGCAACAACAAGAAATATATTCATAGCTTTAATTATGAATGGTACCAACGGAAAAGTTGGCTTTGCGGCTACGAAGTAAAGATTGCACTGTTTTGCTTCCCGTGTTAGCAGCACCCCTACTAATTTTAGCTACGAGCCGCCACTGCTAATCATAATAATATATTTAGGGTACGCAACTATTTAAGATACAAGCTATCTTATCTTTAATTATTAAAAGTAAAAATATTTTATTTGTAATATATTTTTATAAAGCCTTTAATTTCCGAGCAATAATCATATAAATAATAGTAGAATGTATTTATGTAGATTCTTTGATATGTTAAATCGATTGTTGCGCTATTTAGAGGACAGAGATGTTCCTATTTTCTCGATGTTTCTGTAACAGTGCATATTATTTAGTTTCACAAATATTACGAGTTTTAAATGAATGTGCCTATTTTGATACTTTTTTGTGAAACTAACATTTACTATATTTAAAAATATTTTGGGTCAGTACCAACATTTTTATGTATATTTTGTTCCTAAAATAAATGCATATCCTAGTTTAAAATGGCGAATTACTGATTAATTAACATTTTAGTGTAAAATTTGTCTCAAATCATTCATTTTTTGAAGGTTGTACATTTCTGACACCAAAATCGTGGCGCGTGGGCTGAACAAAAAGCAAAATATAGCGGTATTTAATTTGTACCTAATTGTGACACAAACGTTATTCAGATCGCGGTGATAAATAGTACCAACTGTGCCCCGGTTGTCGAAAACTATAGCTTTATTTAACGCGATAATATATTTTTCTTTGCTTTTTTAGCACAACGGTCAATCACCCGTTAGGGCTATATGCCTTAATAACGTGTTGATAAATGTATTATATACTCTTATATTATTTGAGAATAGATGAAGAAAATTCTGGAAGCTTAAGGAGTCAAAGAACAGGGCTCATTAGCAATCTAAGTTCTTTGACAAAAGGAATTGACCTGTTGTTAGACAGAACACCTAATAATAAAAATAATAACTATAATTATTTCAAAATCCTTTATTATAGTGCTGGCCAACACTCTTGGTACCTATAACAGGCCAGCAATGATAAGTACAGAAGTATACCTTACAAGAACATATAATAACAAAAATTCTAAATAATAATATTACTTTGATTTAAATTTCTCCTAAAAAATTGTTTTATTTAATAAAATATAAATATAGAGTTAAACTTTTAAATAAAAAATAGGTAAACTTTTTTAAATTACTAGATAATTTAATTTTCCTTATTTGCCTACCAATTTTGAATGTAGAAGTAATTCCTGAATACATACATGAAATAATCCAATTTAGTTTAATTTAAAATAAATTGTACAAAACTAAGAGAATATTAGTTTGATAGTAGTCAGAACCTGTTTCAGATTTAGTAAATTTTATCGTAAATTTTTATTAAAAACTATGATTACATAGGTAGTCTAATCACAAATTTCAGTTGAAAAATGTATAACAAAAAAAATTGATTCAACGACTTCACTCATTGAATTAAAATGGTAATCTTTGTGCAATAAATAAATAATTATATTCAATCATTCCTCTATTTTTAAGAGCCACAAAATAACTTTTCGAACTGTAGACGACAATTTTAATATTTTCTGATCCGTTGAATTAATTACCAAGCTCGTTTATGATTTGTAGCTCTCCATTTTTAGACCACTAACATATATTTCATTCGTTAAAATAACGTTCGTTTTAAGCAGTTAATAATTTAAGTTATCAGAATAAATTGAAGTGTTTAAAGATGATATGTGGTTGAAAATGTTATGCCTCACACACAAAGTCCTTTCCGATATTGAATACATTAATCAATTAAGTACAAGTTAACTACCACAGTGTGAGTGACCATTTATAATGGTTGCTAATAGCAAAATTAATAGTAATCATAAAACTTGAGGAGTAATTTAAAGGTTGAGGCGGTCGTATTTTTTAGACATATGACATTAATTATAAAAGTACTTACATTGGCACGCTGTCGAGTAAATTTACCATTATTGAAACAAAGTCAAAACTATCTTTTCTACGGGAAACATTAAAGAAAATTAATATTCGATTGTCTAGTTCAGAAATGCGATAGCTCCAAAAATATCTGCAAACCAAACAATAAGATTGACGTCTTCCCACGTTCCGTGAAAGTTGTTTTTTTTTAGTTTATTTATATCTGTTCGGGCTATTCATAGATTTACACGATAGAGGTTGGGTTTAAGAAGGTCTAACTTATAGTAAATACACCCGCACTTGCGTGAAGCGAAATAGGGAAACCATTTATTAATAAACACCCTAGATACACCCGATCGGGATTCGAACCCCAATCGTCCCATCACTAACAGTCCAACCTATTTATAGAGTGACACCTTAGATCACGGGACCCCCAAAGCTTGTGTTACGCTGGTACTTCAATATCTTTCGAATTGAAAAAAAACAAAACAATTCCCATCAGTAAGCCACCCTTCAACGATTTTTTGCCACAACAATAATGATACAGTGCTATTATAATATCAAACAAATCATAAGTATGCATTTTTTTAACAAAATTGTTAGTCATTTTCAAGAAATTTGGAATCTAGTAACATCACTCATGGATAAACTACACTTAATTTGAGGGCTAAGGTCAAAATACAAAAATAAACCTCTCAAGGTATCCCATAACATTCGACTATTTTTTATTTCATTTTTTCTTCGTCACAACTACTGAAATTCACACAGAGGCAACATCTATAACGTCCTTCTCACTAGATGTATCCATGGGTGCTACTGATCTAGAGCAGAGGAGCCAGAGCTAGGCAGGACAATCAACTATAACGTCCTTCTCACTAGATGTATCCATAGGTGCTACTGATCTAGAGCAGAGGAGCTAGAGCTAGGCAGGACAATCAACTATAACGTCCTTCTCACTAGATGTATCCATGGGTACTACTGATCTATAGCAGAGGAGCTAAAACTAGGCAGGACAATCAACTATAACGTCCTTCTCACTAGATGTATCCATGGGTGCTACTGATCTAGAGCAGAGGAGCCAGAGCTAGGCAGGACAATCAACTCTAACGTCCTTCTCACTAGATGTATCCATGGGTGCTACTGATCTAGAGTAGAGGAGCCAGAGCTGGGCAGGACAATCAACTATAACGTCCTTCTCACTAGATGTATTCATGGGTGCTACTGATCTAGAGAAGAGGAGCCAGAGCTAGGCAGGACAATCGACTATAACGTCCTTTTCACTAGATGTATCCATGGGTGCTACTGATCTAGAGCAGAGGAGCCAGAGCTGGGCAGGACAAAACACTATAACGTCCTTCTCACTAGCTGTATCCATGGGTGCTACTGATCTAGAGCAGAGGAGCCAGAGCTAGACAGGACAATCAACTATAAGGTCCCTAAATGTATCCATGGGTGCTACTTATCTAGAGCAGAGGAGCCAGAGCTAGGCAGGACAATCAACTATAACGTATTTCTCACTAGATGTATCCATGGGTGCTACTGATCTAGAGCAGAGGAGCCAGAGCTAGACAGGACAATCAACTATAACGTCCCTAGATGTATCCATGGGTGCTACTTATCTAGAGCAGAGGAGCTAGAGCTAGCCAGGACAATCAACTATAACGTCCTTCTCACTAGATGTATCCATGGGTGCTACTGATCTATAGCAGATGAGCCAGAGCTAGGCAGGACAATCAACTATAACGTCCTTCTCACTAGATGTATCCATGGGTGCGACTGATCTAGAGCAGAGGAGCCAGAGCTAGGCAGGACAATCAACTATAACGTATTTCTCACTAGCTGTATCCATGGGTGCTACTGATCTAGAGCAGAGGAGCTAAAACTAGGCAGGACAATCAACTATAACGTCCCTAGATGTATCCATGGGTGCTACTGATCTAGAGCAGAGGAGCCAGAGCTAGGCAGGACAATCAACTATAACGTCCTTCTCACTAGCTGTATCCATGGGTGCTACTGATCTAGAGCAGAGGAGCTAGAGCTAGGCAGGACAATCAACTATAACGTCCCTAGATGTATCCATGAGTGCTACTGATCTAGAGCAGAGGAGCCAGAGCTAGGCAGGACAATCAACTATAACGTCCTTCTCACTAGCTGTATCCATGGGTGCTACTGATCTAGAGCAGAGGAGCTAGAGCTAGGCAGGACAATCAACTATAACGTCCTTCTCACTAGATGTAAGCATGGGTGCTACTGATCTAGAGCAGAGGAGCTAGAGCTAGGCAGGACAATCAACTATAGCGTCCTTCTCACTAGATGTAAGCATGGGTGCGACTGATCTAGAGCAGAGAAAATAAACTAAGAAAAGAGCCGATCCGACACGAACAACTTTCGCGCCAACCTTACACATCTATATTTAAGAGTAGATTAAATTCTTCACCAATCAATAAAATAGCATCAACTAAATAGATAAATGATTAATTATTGTTCCTCTTATTTTCACAATCGCTGTGGACGCTAGGTGGTTATTTGTCCTTGGAAACCATATTTTGATTCCGAGCCATGATATCTCTTTAAATTATTCTGTTTTATTTTGTGTCCATCACTAATGGATTAGGGATAAATAAGGCGGAATTTAGATTAGCTGCATTAGAGAGGTGATAGAGGGAGAGAAAGAGATAGAGAAAGTAGAAAACACTTTTTGATAAACTCACTTCCGCAAATCTACACACGAGAGGGACTCAAACCCTAATCTGCCTCGGAAAATCAGACAAGACAAGAACCACGCCTTAATCTGTATTCTTACTGTTACGGTGTGAGCCTTCTGTTCATTGGGTGAGATCTTCAATATTACAAACAAAATCATAATTAGTGTATCATTATTGATTTTAACGTTTTTTGTGATTTAAGAAGCCGTATTTCGAAGAAATGTGTAAAATTTCGTTCGATTGTATCGCGTTGACTCCATGACGTGCCGATATGCAGTCGGTGCCAGCTCTCCTATTGTGCTGTATACATCACCAGCGCACAAAGATAATAATGGATTAATCAGCTAATGAAGGTAAGTGAACTCGCCGATAAGGTATGTTGATTAATTAACCTGAACACTGTTTAAACTACGGCCAGGCTAGCTCTCCACAACCAACTGCGATGTAATTTCCCACGAGAACGACAGAGTCTACTCTCACTAAAGTTGGGGAGTCAGGATCGCGGGGGGAGGGTAAACACGGTACAGAATTGAGGATATTGTATTTTTAAACTGTCCTACAACCCTCTCAGTATTCATTCGGTCAGCCACACGTATCATTTCAAGACAAAGAGAGGATGCCTACCCAACACAACCCGTTTTATTGGGTGCGTTATAAGGTACACTTTCTCAACAGTGATGATATAAGCAGACTGATTACAAACCAAATGTTATCTTGTTCGGATACAACAGCCATTCAACTAACATTTCTTTTTTTTAACACCACCTCCTACTACCTATTCGGGATGTACTAATCACGATACTGGGTTAAGGATGAGTAAAGCTGAATTTGCAGAGTGTATACCCGCATTTGTATGAAATGATAGTCTAAAACAATTTTGTAAAAACTACCCTCAGTACACCCAACTGGTATTTGAGCCCCGATCTACCCGCCATCGGCATTCTAGTTTATCGCGAGGGTGACGCCTTAGACCATGCGGCCACCAAAGTGGGTAGCACTAGATGCATGATTAAGAACAAGGAGGTTCCAATTTTTTTTAAATTATTATTATTAGCACCGCGTCTTACTACCCGTTCGGGTTATACGCACTTACGCTAATGTGTAGTGGTAGGGTGATTGTGAGATGAAATGGAAGACCTACAGTTTAACGTGGAATCCGAACCACGGTGGAGGCCTGGCATTCCTCACATTCACAAGATGTCTTGTCAGAGGTGAAGGAAGGGTTTGGTAATCAGATAAATCTGTGCCGGGACCGAGGATTGAACCCCGGCCGTCAGCATAGAAGTCTGACACCTTACCCCTAGACCGCCAGGTCACCCAAATTTCTCTAACGTGAATAGAATCCGGGAACTTTAGCCTTGTGGACAAACGTGCCACCGATTAATTTAAAAGTGACTTTCGTGTTGACCTAGCTTAAAGTGGACTTTATGTAATGATTAGATCTGGTTGGTGTTTTACATCACGTTTCCGAGATTATGGAAACACGAATCTGTGATAATGCGTCATTTATTTACTTAAGAGGAAAAGTGTGATATGTCAAACATATTTTATTCAAAGGGATGGAGCACCATAGGCGATGATCTTTAGAGTTTTTCAAAGTAATTTAATTTGGAGCATTTTATAGGAAGATTATTAGAGCTATTTTCACCAAGTTTAAAACTTGAAAGGAGTCATTCATTTACTTTATGCTCTGCTAATATTTACCCAACTAACGCAAATCTAAATATAAAAAGTAATATTTATGATACCAAAAATTACAAACTTGGGCTTGTCGTTTGGATTTGAACAAACTCTAGACAGAATATTTTCATCACATTACGAGATATTTATCTATCTCTCATTTTGTTTAAGTTAATGTATTTTGAGTAATAAGTTATACATTTGTAAATACTCTTAGTTTAAGTTGTTTTCATATATAATCTTATTACTTGGTCTTAATTTTTTTAAATATATTTTTATTAATTAAATATGCTCAAGAATATTCATATGATAATTTTTCAACATATGTAATGTTGTACGCCAAAATAATAAATTAATAGTGTGTGTGATTTCAAAACGAATCCCTTTCATCGAAATACCCAACATATGCACCCAGCCGATATTCGAACTAGAGTTCTGACCTTTATCATGGTACTTTTAAAATAAATGAATAAACACTGTTTTAGCCCACAAACTAATATTATGGTTACACCATTATGCAAAAAATCGATACATTGGATGTTTTTATTTAAAGTGAATATTGGAACCAATTAACTGTTCCAAATTTATTGGGCTCAATAAACTTTTACCTAATTATTTTCACTGCAAATAAAATTGTTCACAGTTATTCAAATGTTTTATACAGGGTGTTCCCGGATTAAACAGCCAAACTTTGGGAGTGGTAGGGGATCAAACTCTAACTTAGAATGTACTTTGGTGATTAACTGATTTTCGTTTTCTCTTCGAGACAAAGGCAATAAACTAATCAAAATAAATATAAAGTTATTAATAATGTAGTAAATGGATTATTTAGGCCTGGGCGGAATCTTCGAGCCTCAGGAAAAAAATCGGGAAAATGAACGTTATTGAAATTTGGACGGGAATTTAATTTATACCGGATTTTTCGGGGAAAAATAAAAATTTCCATAAGAACAAGTCCGAGTTTAAAAATTAAATATAGGAATCCCAATACACAAAACATTCACTTTTATTTTTGTCTCAATAGTAATTTTTATCTTAAATAACTTATTTCACTGCGTATAACTCGAACAGGTATTAAGACGTGGTGCTAAATAAACTTAGTACAACGTCATCATAAGGGTTACGTAAGCTTGATTTTGCACAAAGTAGGCCTTGGCTCTATAATATACCAGATATTACATGAACATTGTTCATTTATTGAATAAAATAACATTAATCACGTGTATTTCAAGGGATAGAGGTAAAAGCACTTAATAAAGTTAAATACTTTCATTGCTGGTAATAAAGTAAATCCCGAATATTTGTTTACACATAACACGGCAATCGTTATTATTTTCATGATGGTGGATCAATCGTCTTTAAATAGTGTTTCTCAAAATGATAACATATTTATAACAATATCTTCACCAAATCAAAATATAATTATCCTTTTCACGATTATGTTTTTAATCATTCTATAGAATTCTAATTTTGTAAGCTACGTGATTGTGTAGAGAACACGAAACCAATATTTATTTTGCTTTGTTTGTGGTTACGCGTTCATGTTTTAAAGACAATGCTGTTGAAAATCAAATTTCCATCCATGTCAAACATAATTTCAAATTAGTTATTGAAACTATTACGACTTTAATCATTTTTGGATATATTGTTTTATAAAATAAAACATTTATTTCGAAACGTAAATTAAAACTATAGTTTGTTTCAATTTTATTAAATCGATTCCTATATTGGATTAAATCTATATTTGAAGAGAGTATTTTGTTTTAGTCTACAATAAGAAGAATAAAACATTTTACGTGAGCACAAACAAGACTAATATTTCAAAAAAAGAGAAGGAAGATAAAATGACCGCGAAATGTATAAATTGTGGCAACATTTTAAAAACTAATCATGGTAGTACTTCAGGGTTGTTGAGGTACCTTTCTCCACACCCAACACTAGAGAGAGAGTTATTTTAGTTCTACCATAATAATTGTTTAGTTTAAATAACTGTGAAAGCTAATCATTTAATTAATATTAAAAATCTGAAAAACATTTAAAAGCCTAAATTAAAAAATAATTTTTTAAATTTTTCCCGTTCCTATACCTTTCCCGCCCGAAAATTTCCCGAAGTCAAAATGTAATTCCCATACAGGCCTAGTATTATTTAATTTATTTACTTTGTTCAAAATAATGGTCTCCATCCTGGCACCTATAAATGACAGAACGAGTGGCTGACCGACATTGCACCTCTGTCGTTTCTTTGCACTCTTGTCCTTTGTTGTGATGATTCAAGGTCATTAACAGGAACTTCATACCCTTTTTCCTAGATAACACCCCATAAAAAACGAATAGTTATTTTTTAAATGTCAACTTAAAGTAAATTTGCACAGCTTTCAAAGCAATTTTTTTACTTCAATATTTTTAAATTTACTTCATGTTTTTAGCCAAATAATAACGTGATTTTTATATGACTTTAACATTATCTCATTGGATACCGGATACCTCCTAAATCAAGCAAAAAATTGGAACAAATGAGAAATCAGTTTAGGGATAATTTGATGCTGCACATATTTTATACCAAGTTGTTTTTGATAAACACAATATTTTTAGTGTTATTTCACTTTTTTAGCATTTTTCAGCTGTTTTCTCGTCAAGGAGGTGAAAACAAGATAATCTCCTAAGGACATTATGAGTTAATTTTTAGATCCCCTACAACTTCCCAAAAATTGGTTGTTTAACCTAGGAACACCCTCTATGTATAAATAATCAAAAGTCCGACACCTTAACTCAGTTGGTAGCGAGTCTGTCTACTGAGTTAAGAGTCCCGAGTCTGATTCCTGGAATGGCCGAAAAATGTATCATTGGTGAGATGTGGTTTTCTCCTTTCAGAGTGATGAATTAATGGCCGGGGGCTGGATGTTGTGTTTGTTTTCTATTTGAGTTAGTTTAAAAGTCGTGTGCTGATATAATCATTCCGTTCAGAAAATGCCCTTAAATACCCAAAATGAATTATATATATACATATAGTTTCAAAGTTTATAAAGAAGATTCAGTTAGCCGTATTTTAGCTCTTCATACTAGTATACTATAATATTCACATGTCTCATACTATTACTAGTAAATTAGATTGACAATACTATGTATTAAAATGAAAGTCTACACATTTTTGGCATCAAATGATTTTTTCAAGTATAATCTTAACAAGTATCAACACAAACTCCAGTGGCCGAATGGGCTATGGCTTCACTAAATGGTTTCCACAGCTAATTTTTGCAGAGTGAAAAGATAAACTGCAAGTTTAAAATTTATTATACGGCGACGAAATTGACCCATGTCACCATAATTTATTTTGAGCTATAAATATATTATATTTGTAAATGCACTTAAAATGTTTATGCACTATATTATTTCATAATATTAAATTAAAAATAGTATATTTTTATTTAAAAAATTCACAAATATACTTTAAAATAGTTATTTAATCGTTTATCAAGATACGCAATAGTCTAAAACAAAATAATACATTAATTATGTATGCGATTTCAAAACATACCTATCGGTGTAAAATGAGCAATAGGACCCTTTAACGTGCAGTCAGGAATTATTTTACCTGTTATTTGAAACAATGTATTTCATAAATTCTTCGGTGTCCGCATGGGCTAAGGTATTCCTCTCACAATAGACTAGATTGCCGATGGAGGGGATAACAGGGTTCGAATCCCAGTAGGGTGTACTGAGGATGTTTTTTCCTAAATGAATTTCCACTCTTCCTCCAGGAAAATGACCCGCCTCGGTGGCGTAGTTAGCTAACACGCGAGCTACGTGTTGAACTAGACTGCTGAGGACGGGGAGATCCAGGTTCTAATCTCCCTCGGGTGAACTGGAGGTGGTTTATCCTTAATGGTTTTCCCTTTTGCCTCCACACAAATGTGGGTTCACTTTCTCCATATTCAACCTTCCCAATTCTGAACCCATTTGAGTGATTAGTACTTAAGCGTATAACCCGAACGGGTAGTAAGTATAAATATCCACGCAAATGCAGGTACACTTTATCTAAATTCAACCTTCCTCATCCATACTTAGTAGCAAAATTAGTATACATGCATATTGTATATAGCCAAAACAAGTAGTAAAACGGGGTGATATATAAAAAAAATATTTCATAAATATATGAAGTTCAATCAATAATGATAATGGTGTTTCCTAATAGAATTTTTGTTAAACTATACCTTAGGGATCTTGTTAAAAGTGTTTAATTACTTTCATAAACAATACTAATGTTTTACGATTTAAATGAGAGCTATTTTTTCTATACAAGTACATGTCCCATAGCTTACAAATCCCAAACTACTTCGAAGGGAACCAATTTTAATATGCAACCATTCGGCTGACTATCACTGCGTCTTGAGATCAACTTTCTAGTAAATTAGAAATATTAATACATATAAATTAAAAGGAAAAACTTTTAAGGTGATAGAAGACTGCACATGTAAATAATACATAAACAGAAACGTGCCATGAACAACCTCCTTTCCTAATTCAATACAATACAAACAAGTGTTTCCTTATAATTTTAAATATTTAATAAAATATTACATCTACATCCGTAAAAAATATATTAAACAAATATTTTATTATTGACAGTAAAATTCTCAAAACATTGCAATAAATGTTAAATAATCAAAATTATATTGATGACTTGTCAAGACGAGCAGAAGAAAAGAATAAAATTAACATACTAATATTGCTTTACTTTAAGAACTGCCATCTTTTGGGACCCATTGGAACAAAAGGAATTCAATCGTTATGTGATTTAAAGCATTATTTCATTTTGTCTCTTTGATGTGTTGTATTGAATCGCGTGAAACACATTTTTATAGCAAAATGTTTCTTGTTTAAGTTATGTCTGAATGTGTAACTGGGTATCATAGCGAGTTAAAAAAAATGTAAATAGTTTTTACTAACAAA
This sequence comes from Timema shepardi, assembly GCA_902151425.1. Lineage (NCBI taxonomy): Eukaryota > Metazoa > Arthropoda > Insecta > Phasmatodea > Timematidae > Timema > Timema shepardi. The sequence goes on from CABFVX010000547.1 coordinate 75,209, forward strand.
TTTTGTCTCTCAGAATTCACATTTTTGTGTTAAAATAAATATTGTTTGGGACCTTTCTTAAAATATTTTGTGTTATTAAAAAAACTTTAATATATGGTAGGTACTGAGGTTTATTAACATTTTTGTAAAACATCATTGCAACTTCAATAAATAAATAAATATTTTTACATATCAATTCTAATATTATAGAACGTCTTGAATAATATTTTTAACTTAACGATGACATCGAAACATTAATTTCATCATCAAAATTATTAACGAATTAAATTATTATTATTCTTGTTGCTATAGCTCTTGTGATCATTGTTCAGCACATTAATAAAGAAAACTGAAAATATAATTCATATGCAAATTTGTTTAGAAGCTATTTACAAAATATGTTTTTGAGCATAAAAATATAAACAAGCCCCTCCGATTCCGTCCAAGCCCCTTTTGCTATTTATCAAGGGTCAAATTTGGGTCCTCTTTTTTTAAATGTGTTTATTGATAACATTGATAAGAACATAAATTATTCAAATTATTGATTGTTTAGCGTTCAAAAACATCAATTCATTTTTTGATCGTTTAGATTTACAAATTGATATAATCTATATAGTATGGTTTATTGAAAATGGAATATCTGTAAGTAAATCTAAAACGAAATCCATAGCTTTCACCAGGAAATCTACCCCTATTTTTTCATCCATACACCTGACAGATATTATATAACGATGCATATATATTATATACTGACGATTTAGAAGTTACCTTAGCCATAAACCATAAGTTATACTTCCACTATCTTGTGGTTTATCACTCTCTTAAATTACTTAGTTCTATTAAGTTTATCACCGCCTCACTCTCTCTATAGTTGAGAGTATCCTAAGTTTGTACTTTGCACTTAGTCTGGATGTTATAAAATATTGAATTATTTTTAGGAAGTGTGTGTGTGTTCAAATTACCAGTTTAAAATGAATAAAATAAACCTGTCTGGAGGTTATAATTAGGTAACTATTTTAAGACGTATGTGTGTTAAAATTATCTTAGATAGACTAAATAAACCTGTCTGGAGGTTATAAAGTAGTTAACTAATTTAGGAAATACCCTTGTTAAAATTACCTTTTAAAATAAATGTCTGGAGGTTAGAGCCAAGCTCTAATATGCTAGTGTGTCTTAGAATTCCCTCACCGTAACCGACTTCCTCATATTGGAAAGTGTTTAGCGCAAATTTGTCACTTCTTGCTACGATACATTCTTTTTAGATCGCTTTTAATGATTAAGATAGAATTCATAACATTTTAGGGCTCAAAACTCTCTTCTCGCGACTATTCTAAATAGATGCCCCCTTTTTAAAACATGTTTAGTAATATAATTTTATGTTAATCTTCCCCAGAACATGTGGGCATTCTTGTGCCTCTCTAGTGCTTCTACTCATCTTAAAATAATTTATATAAGTAGCTCTTTACAAACTCAGCCCTCTTGGTCGTTGTACAGGGTGGGCCAGAAAGTGTTGACCCATTTAATAATTATTTTGACTAATAATGTTTCAAATTAAACTTAAGATGACTACAAAATATTGATAATTTTCTATATACGCTTGCATTATTCACTGATGTTCCGTCTGTAGGGGCCATCATGTCTAGGTACACATACTCTTACGGTGCTGTTTAGGATCAGAAAGGTCGAACATCAATGGCGGTGCTTTGTAAAATGTTTCCTGGGCACCTCGTTTTACAATTTGGGGACATCACCCCGCTACCACGTTCCCCAGACTTAACAGAGTCAGTTTTTTCCTATTGGGCATGTTAAAGGGTCGTGTTCACTTTACTTTCCCAAAAACAACTTAATGGATTGTAGCTGAATGTGAAGCAATTCAACAAGAGACATTACGCATATTCTTGTCAAGTTTCAAGGGGTGCATACAACAATGTATAACAGTGTAGAATATATTTGTGGTCATCTTAAGGACGTTGTCTTAAAAAGATGAATAATTCAAGGGTATGTGGGAGAGTCAATATTTAGTTGTTATTTTTAATTTAATTTGAAGCATCTGGTAACTAGAATAGTAAATATACAGTGTTATTAAATATGTAAACACTTTCTGCCCTAACCTGTACAAACATTGCAAGTTCTAGATTGCTAGATTTTATTTTTATAATAAAAAGAAAACCAAGCTTAAGAAAGTTATTTAATGAACACCCTTATCACTAATATCTTTACGTTTTTTTACAGTGGACTCGTCACTGAATTATTATTACTATTGCATCATGCATCATGCATCTACTTGCTTTTCTTCTTTATAATTATTCTGTTACTAGGAAATTTGTTTCTATATAATATCTTGTAGCCTAAGTTAAAGTATTTATCATTTTTCAAGACAAATGTTGTTCTTTGTATTTATCAGTGTAAGCTTGTCAGAGGTCTCGACTGTTGGTTACCAATTTAAGCTGAGAGTGCAGGGAATGTGAGTTAAGCGCAGTTCTTTTGCAGTTTTTATAGCAGAAAGTTGTTTTTTTACGAAAAAATATATATATATTGCTCTAATATAAACATAAACTTTAATTTCTTTCACATTATGATATCAACAGTTGTAAAGGTGACCTGGCGGTCTAGGGGTAAGGTGTCAGACTTCTATTCTGGCGGCCGGGGTTCAATCCCAGGTCCCGGCAAAGATTTATCTGATTACCAAACCCTTCCTTCACCTCTGACAAGACATCTTGTGAATGTGAGGAATGCCAGGCCTCCACCGTGGTTCGGATTCCACGTTAAACTGTAGGTCCTCCATTTCATCTCACAATCACCCTACCATTACACATTAGCGTAAGTGCGTATAACCCGAACGGGTAGTAAGACGCGGTGCTAATAATAATAATAACAGTTGTAAAATATCTGTCATGAAAATAACGGCTTTAGATGAAAAACTTAAGTGAAGAGAAAAAGTTGTCATTAAATTACACGACACCTTTGAAAGACATTCAAGAACTGTAGATGTCACAATGTGAAGAAAATTAAACTATGTTTCTATTGGAGAATTATTTGATTTATTTTGACAAAAAAAAAGTTTTGAAATAAAAACTGCAAAAATACTGCCCTCAGCTCCTGTTCCCTACACTTCCACCGTAATAGAGGAAAATTAAAACTGTAAAAGTATTGATATTATTATTATTATTATTATTAATCCAGAGAGAACAATCAATGGTGGTCTAGCAAACAATTATTAAAATACTATATACAATTTAAATCTCATTTGAACACCCTTAATGCTTTCATGAACACGAGACACGACCTAATTGTGTCACTCGCACCAGGTTCCTTGACGAACGAACGTACACCCTGAGTATTTAAAGCAGTGTCACAGCCGTTGCAGGTAGCGGTGAGAATTACTGCAACCTCCCACATTCTCAAAGAAGATGACGGGGTTTACGGGTGGGAGGGAGTAGGTCGCAAGGGGTAGATCCCACGAGCTCTCCCACTTTATCTCTGTCCTGAAAGATTAATGCCCGCGACTCATTGTTTGTCCACAAATGATGACGTCACACTTTTGCGTCCTCTCTCGAATCGACTTAACCTTCCATTGTTTTGCCCTGAATGTTGAGAGACGGTAATTCTGGCTTCAGCGACAGTGTTTTGTTGGGGGTTAATTTTTTGTTCTAGGGGCACAAAGGACCCGAGTTTACCCCTGAATTACGCTCTGCGGTGAAATTGCCGTTCTCCTCGGGGCATTCTCATCACCGGCCATTCCGAGGCGTTCCTAACATATGTATTAATAAGCACGCGATTATATAGGATTATTTAGCTTTTACTTGGTTCTCAATCTATATTATGTTACTCCTCCGCGTAAGCTGGATTTACTAATGTCATGGTTGCTAGACTAGGTTTATTATAATGTGTTCGTCTTGTACGGTCGGGGATGGTTCGACCAAAGAATGATGGTTTTCCTAATGGATGTACAGTGGCATTCCTGGGTTATTGTACGAATGCTCGCACAGGTGGTCTCATGCGAATTTGTCTTTCGAGAAACCACAGTTGATGGCTTTTATTGGTGCAAGCTGTAGTGAGAGGAAGGGCCTTACGGCTTCCATGCGAGTATTCTTTTGTATTTTGGACAGATGTGATCAAATTGGGGAAGACACTAGAAGTGTGGACCAGAAAAAAATCAATAATTTAATCATGTATTGCTAAATTGTATGGCACCAAACGTGCATTTTATTATCTAAATTAAAAATAAATAGTAGTTAAATTTAAATGAAAAATACTAGTAGGCCTACAACAACTATACAAATAAAATTATAACAATTAGCCACATGGACTAAATGTCAGGCTCATATAGTCTGGTTTGCCAGTGACGCTGATGTCAGCTGGTTGTAACGAGGGTGATTCTTAAAATTAGTATCCACTTTTCCTTCATGATAATTCAGATAAATTTATTTTAAATTCTACCATACTCGTTCGAATGATCAAAATTTGAGCTTAGCTATGACGAGTAATAAACTGTGTCAGAAAAAAAATTGTTTATCTAAACTAATGTGAGACACCTGTGATTTGACTGAAAGATGTAAAAGGACCTTGTAAAATTATTCATGTTGTTAAGGTAAACGATATGGAGAGAAGGGATCAGAAAACTGAAGTGATACATCACTTATAGAAAACTACTCTTGAAGCAACCAGCCAAGATTTGAACCTATCTATCCTAGTGGCAATTTGATCTATAGTGAGACTGACTCCTTAAAATGGATAACCAGCCATCGGTGCAGATTGTAGGCCTGTCAATTTGAAAACAAAGTTACATTTTTTTTTTTAATCTTTACAAATATGCTCTGATGAAATGCAAACAAAAAAATCTTTATGTATTTGAGGATATGTGTGCTAATTTGTCCTGGTTACGCTTTAAAAATATATTAGTAGTGAAATCATATTGAAGCTACAGCCCATTAAAGTACTTATGGGATACGATAATTTAATATTTAGTATATAGGTTTATTATTTTTTTGATAGCTTATCAGCTACAATAACTAGAGAGTGGCAAGTTAATATTCTCATCAATTTATATTATTTTAAAGTTTGAATTTATTAGGTTGGATAATAATCATATAAATAAAGTAGTGCATAATCCATGCAGTACATAAAAACGAATGTGAAATATATTACGTCAATAGATAGTTCCAATGAGTTTACTTTCTTTTGCCATATTAGCTTTGGATAATACTTTTAATAATGGTAAATAGGATTTTGAAAAATCACATTTCTGTTCGTGTTTTATAATACTACTATGCAAGCCGTGAGATACGGTCAGTGTTTTTTGAAGTTATTATGACGAAACATTTGCTTGGTCAAAAGAAATAAAACATTGCTCCAGTAGAAAAATAGTTTAATTTTCAACACTTGGTGAAATAAACAGAAGTTGAATATCTGTCATGAGCATAGTGGCATTAGATGAGAAACTTTATGTATGAAGAGAAAAAGTTCTCATTAAATTCTAGGACACCCTCGATAGATATTTAAGAATTGTTGATATCAACATGTGAATAAAACTAAGCTCTGTGTTTTTACTAGAAAACTATTTGTTTTTTATACCTCCTTCACTCCCACCTTAAGTAATAACGTGTGTCGACCTTTATTGAAACTGTAGTTCTACTACTCAGCTACCATTCTTATTACCTAAATAATAAAAACTAATTAATCTTAAACTGTGTGTATCTAAAACAAAATAATGGCCTTAAACGGTTGTGTGATTGTCCGGGTTTGTTTCCTGCATGGCTGAAATATTTATTATCGGTGAAAATTAGGGTTTCACATTTACAGCGATGGATTAATGACGTAAGGCACAACTCATGTGAATTTTCTAATGTTAAGCTAGCTAATACACTTTGTGATTGTGATATTATATATAATCACTTGGTTAGTGTAACTTTACACTAAACATCTTGAATAAAATAAAAAGTTGGTTACTTTCGATTAACTTTAGTTTTAATCCACAGGATTTTATTACTACACGTCGGTAATATCAGCATTATTTTATTATTAATGCTGATTTCAAAGATAGAATATTAGTTGGTTACCCTGAATTTATTTGTAATATATTTTAAGATATTTTCGGACTCCACTTGAAGTAGATTCCCTACAGAAATTAAATAACGACAAAATATGATAAGAAATATTTGTTGAAAGGTTTATGTTTTTCACATTAAAGAATCTTGTCCTAGCCTTTCCTTATGGAGTGATGTTAATTAATAAGGTTTATAAAATTTTCAGAATTACCGAGTAGTGAGTAAGACCCTGGATTCTGGCCCTTGATCAACCAAACAGAGATATTTTTTTTTGCAGCATTATTTCTTAGAGAATTTCTATAAACGCTGATATTGTTATTTTTACTCATTCTTTTCCATAATTTGATCTTAGAACGATTATAAAAATATATACGAGAAATGTGAGAAATTATCTAATAAAACGTACAATATTAGGTTATTTCTCTTTATACGCATCGATTATATTGATAATATCCATAGACATATTTATTTAAACTGGGGGGAAAAACTCAGTGAAGCTTCAAAAAGATCATCGCTAATTTAACGAGTCTCGATATTAGACTGCTAACTTTCTAGAACGAATTTCATAAATTGTCAAGTGAGTGTGGCCGTGTAGCCTTATAAAGTAAGAAAGTGTGTTTGTTGTACCTAGCTTCAGTTGCAATAATTGAGCAGCTTGTGGCAACAATGTTCATCAGGTAATTATTATTTATAAATAATATTTTCACACACACAAACATGTACTATATTCTTAAAAGTTCATATTTACGTTTGATTTGCATTTAATCTAAGTAAACTAATTATCATGAAACTTAATTTGGATATTATATCGTTGTTATCCATTGTTGTGATCTTGATTTTAACGACAAAAGTATGTTATTATATTATTTTATATAAAAAAATGCATTTAAATAAAATTCATTAGAACTATTCAAAGTTATTTTTTATGTACGATTAAACACTATTTTTTACTCTACTTAAACTTTTAAATTATATTTTAAATAATATAATTCAAAATAAAACTCTTAAGCAACAATTTAGTATTGAAAACTATATTCAAATTCAAATCCGTGTTCAACAATGGATGTAAGATAAAAAGCGGCGCAAACAATTATTGTTGAACTATTTAGACACTTAATCTAGCTTATTTTAAGACGTAAACATATGTTTAAATATAAAAATAATCGTTTCTATATTTTATTTGTTCATATTGTGGTATTAATTTATCAATTTATTAAGAACTTAAAAGCTATATTTAACAGATGGTTTCATATTTACCCTAAACAAGACTAATATTAAGTTATTATTAAATCAAACTAAGGTATTTATAAAGAGTAGTTTAATTTGTGCTTACCTTTCTTCACTTCTGCCCACGTTGTTACGGATGCTCAAAACTTTCTAAAGAAGAAGCACACCAAAATGTCACCTGACAATTTTAAAAGAAAGGACGTATTATAGAACACTTTGAATCCCTATTTAAAAAAATAATTACTATAGTTTTTACAACTCAAAACAAAAAACAAAAATAACAACTAATATCATCTCCTCTTCCCTAACACAAGTGACGAAAACAATATTAAACAATCATGTAAGTGTTATTTTGGTTTGTTTTTTATCAATACTGATGATGATGATGACGATGATGCAGCGTGTTTGCCACCGGGCGGGCAGATGTTCTCTTGTTTTTGTCTGTCAGTCCTGCCAGGTCGCAGCAAGGTTCTGCAGACAACTGACGATCACGAGCCGCTGATACAGTGTCCTCTTTCCCTGAATCCTGCCTCCCTGCCTGGACTCCAGAGGTCGCCAATCAGAAAGATATCACACTTTGTAGAGATGCTGCGTCGCTCGGATGTGAGAGCACAGGGTTCAATACTGGCGGAAGCTATCGTCATAATACTTATTTATTTTAAGTACTGTTTATTTATTAATACCTTTTTTTAAGTTTAATATTATTTAGTAATATGACTTAGCCCAAGTATTCACCAAATCCCATCTCTCTTATTCCCCCCTATTCTCCAAACAAAGATTTTAATTCAAAGACTTTAACTTGCTTTTACAAAAAATAAAAATAAAATAGAACACTTTTTTATATTTATTTTAACACTAATGTAATCAATGACTTTAGGGCTTGAGGATATAAATACATCTTATAGGAACTTCTCCCGCATCTGCAAGAAGATGGGAAAGGATAATTACAGTTAAAATCAATCAAGGTAACCATTTTTAGTTCTTAAGGCACCCGACTGGGATTCGAACCCCTACATACCAGTCACCGGTACATGAGTACAATGTGAGTCTAATATATTTTATTGTTCTGTCCCTGCTGCCAATATCAGTATTGAAAAGGGGAATTATAAATAAATTATTAATATCTACTGATCGATCTTTATTTTAAGTACGGTACAATATTTAAAATGTCATGTTTGTTGATAAAAATGTGCCAGTCTCTTTTCCAACTATTTGTGTTGTTTTATCAGACTTATAAAGTGCTAATTGCACTTGGGACTGCAATCTTAGTGAGCTTTGAAATAGCCGCATTAATTTTTTTTACCACGCAAAGATCGAGGAACTTTGACTCTGATGGGAATTGAACCAATGTTTAAGCAACGTTTTAAATTATTTAAAAAACCTCAGTAATCTTGAAAACTATGTGAAGTCGGTTGGGATTGAAGCCAGGCCTTCAAAGCTTGATTTAAACGAGTTTTTTTTCTGTTGGAGTTTTAAGGGTTATCCACCAAAAAGAAATAATTAACACCTTAAACCCGAATTCAGTGGTTTTTGAATCACCTTAGCTTCCAAGTATTTGGATACTTCTCTAATTTTTTTTACCTAAACCAACATTTTTCTAAATCAACTTATTACACAAGCAAATGACTTACAAACTAACATTCCTCAGTCATCAATCAATCATTAGAAAGAGAAAGACTCATGCTACCGCGTAAGCTATGATGATATGACTCTCACTGTTGGTCACATGGTATAAGGTACTAATCAGACAATACACCGTATTATATTGTTAGTAATGGGGGGATCAAGGTTCGAATCTCGGAAGGGTGTAGACCTTCTGAAGGTGACTTGCTACGTGTAATTTCTTACTGGTTTTCTACTCTGCATGCTTTTTCTGGTGATCAACTACTAAAACTATCCATCATTATCCTTTAGATTAAACAGTTAATAGTACAACTTACCATTGCAAAAAATTATAATTTGGTTACTGACGTCAGGACACCATGACACAAGTCTAAAATATTGTTTGACTCATCCACAGTTTAAAATAACTAATATAATGGAAAAGGATGAAAAAAGTAAATTGAATTAAACTCACCCTCTCTTGCCCGGGTAAAAGATTTGGAATCCCTTGTGAAAACACCAACCCAAGTGGCCTTTGAACTCCGACCTGCCGCAACAGAAGTGAGACAGCTGAGCTGAATTCACTTTTCTTTAGTCGCTAGAATTATCTAACAGAAATTCATGTGAATTTTGTTTTAATTTCGATAGTGGAAAATGTCAACATATAAACTATGTTTACAATTCAATATGTGTAGTGCCATAGAAAATAGTTTTGTGAAGTTCCAGTAAACACCATACTTGTGTACTGCTAAGAGTTTTGTTAATAATTAGCCTAAGTGCAACATCTTATTGGCAATAACTAAGCTGGATGGGCAACCCACTTAAAGTTTTGTGCTATTCGTGCTGTTTATCGTCATGTCACGTGACCGTCTCATACACGCTATAATCCTTGCCAAAACTATGCATTTTAATATGACGTTTTGACACAATTCGGTGGTTACATGGTCTAAGGCACTATTCTCTCAGTGTAATAAACTGCCAATTGTGGGGATATCGAGGTTCGAATCTCAGTCGGTTGTACTGAGGGTGATTTTTTCAAAATTGTTTTCCACTCTCTCTCTCTATCTCTCTCTCGCTCTCTCTACCAAATGCAAGTACGCTTCCTAATCCCTAAAACAATTAGCGTAATTAGTACATAAGCGTATAAATCGAATGGATAGTAAGACGAGGTGCATCAAACTTGCCCCAACAATTTCAAGGACAATTCGGGTTGATTATATTGACCATGTATGTCTAGCAAAAAGGAAGTCAGTTACGATACATTAATATTACTAGTAGTACTACTACCCACATAGGTAGACCCATCAAACTCATCTAGTTTGGCTTTCCAGAAACGGGAGGGGGTAACGGGGAAGGAGGTTGGGGAAATCAAAATTCAGCCATGTGTAGTGTTGGTGTTTTTTCCCTAAATTGTCTCCACTCTCCCTTATCGCAGATGTGCGTACCTTTTAAAGTATACCTATCTGATAACCATCCATTAGTGTAGTTAAATACGGCAGTAAGACGCGGCGAAAAATAGAATAAAGTTATTACTACACTTCAATCACAAAGTTGTATCAGCAGAAACATAAATTTTAAAGTGACCATGAAATGGCGAGCAAAAACTAATCCTTTGAATTTAAAATAAAAGTAAACAATTTAAAAAAATTAATTTTGTACACGTAGTATTTATATGACAGATATATAACAGGTAGATTTTAAATACACATAAAAAAAACTTCTCTCTATTCTACTTAAATATTTACAAAAATGTCGGATTATTTACTTTCATAAAAGTTCTGCATTATAATAATTATTGATTAACTATGGAATATGGGAGAAAAAGTGGACAAAAAAAATCATGATATAACAAATTAAAAATTAAAGTTGGAAAAAATTTGGTGTGGTAATAGTTGATTAATTATTTTATTAAAATCTGTTAATTATCTAGTAATATTTCACGACGAGTATATTATCTTCCAAAGCAAGGAACTCCGTGTGACACTGCAGGCTGCGTCTCTAGTTGCTATGGCAACCGCGCCACGCCTACTGTGTTTTGACGTCACAAACAAAACTCAAATGCAGCCTTGGAAGCTTTGTTTTTTCCTCCCGCCCACGTTCATCCCCGTTTTCAACATTTAAAAAACTGAATTAACCAGAATGTATTATTAAATTTTTATTAAAAAAACGTATAGTATGAATACAAATATGTTTACGCTTTTGTCAGGTATATGTTAGTCAATGAATCTTTTTTGAAATTCTGTCAACGTAGTTTTAAAGAATGTCTCCTTCAAAGAGTTACGTTTTGTTTTTAATAGCCAAGAGTAACTATCGTGTGAAAACTTGAAATATGCAAGTTAAAATATTTAATGGCCGTAGTCTCTAAATTATAGAGGTAAAGTATTATCTGAATATATAAATAATGTAGACCAGCAGTACAAATAGGATGAATTGTGGAGCCTTTTTACTAAGTTTATTAGAGTTTTTTTAAACCATATTTAAATATCAAAACACATTTTTACAAAATTCGCACTCGCCTCAGTGGCGTAGTTGGCTAACGCGCTTGTCGTGTCGAGCTCGACTGCTGAGGACGTAGAGATCAAGTTTCGAATCTCGGTCGGGTGAACTGGAGGGGGTTTTACCTAAATGGTTTTCCACTCTCCCTCCACTCAAATGTGTGTTCACTTCCTCTAATTCAACCTTCCCAATTCCTAACCCATTATAGTAATTAGTACTTAAAGCGTATAACCTGAACAGGTAGTAAGACGCGGTGCTAAATATATATATATATATATATACAAAATTCGTGTAAATAAAATGAAGTGTTTGTGTGACTGTCATGAGTGCTGCACGATACTTGCCACACGCAGAGGGCTCAAATTAAAATATTAGTAGCCCCTGCTTGGTATCTACAACAAACTCTTCTCATGTCACCATGATATATTCATTTGCTAAATTTTGTGATTTATTTCTAATAGCTTAGCTAATACCTTACCCTTTTTACACTTTTTACCCTTAAATATTTATCTGGGGCTGAGCCAACTAGTTAATGTAAAAAGGGGTAAAATGTCCAAAAATTGTTTAATAGTAAAAATTGAAAAAAGTGTCAAAAAAATAACAAAATTGTCAAAAAGGGCAACAAGGGCTTAAAGTAAATCATAAAAAATTAAAAGGTATAAATGTTTGACCGGGTAAAATACGTTAACAAGGCAGAAAGGGTAAAAATGAAAAAAAGGTGTGGGGTATGAAAGGTATAGGGTAAAAAGGTCTGAGGGTAAAAAAAGGGATATAGAGTAAAAATGGCAAAAAAATAGCAAAAAGTGAATCATATAAAAGGTTTAAAGGTTAAACGGATTAGAAAAAATTAAAAATCTAAGAAGATTAAAAAGCCGCAAAATGGAAATAAGGGGCAAAAAGAAAAAAATAGTAAAAATACATAAACGAGGGGGAAAGGTTAAAGAAAGTAAAAAGTTTTAAAAGGCATAAAAAGTGCTAAACGGGCAAAATTAGTAAGAAGGTTAAGCAGGGTGAATGCGGTAAAATAATGTTAAAATGCTTTTGATTGGATTTAATTACAACCTTTGGACAGCCAATTATTTATGCTGTGCTAGACACTCTTCTTAGTTTTATCAACACCAACAGACAAGAGTTCAAAAACAAAGTATTGTGTATAGAGAAGTTATAACTTAATCCTCAAAATAAGTGTCAGATTTAAAAATATGTTCATATTATATCGTTATTTTGACTTTTGTGTTAGTCCACCTACTTTCGCGTTTTGTATCACAATTTAAACCAACAAATGATTAAGATTTAAACATATTAAGATTGGTTTATTCTATAGACTAAAAATAACAAAGTTACCTCACAGGTTCCCAGTACGAAGAAAAGGTACACCAGTTATGTAATATATTACGTAAAGATGTATTTTGTCTCTTATTATAATCATACTGTAATAATGAACTAAAGGTAAGTATGTGTTTAATATATGGTAAATCCTATCCATATAATTTTGATCAGTTGTGAAACACAAACAGGCACCCATAAAGAAAAATCTAATCTTTTTCTACCTGCCATTTTGAAGCAAAGAAAGTGAGAATTTCTAAAATATGGAATATGATATAGTTATGTTCATTAAATAATCGTGTTTTACTTCGTGATGGAAAAATATGCTAATAAAAAATGTTTGAAAATATCTTTAAAGAATAGAAAACGTTGTCTACAATAAATTTACAACATAAAAAATAAAAAATTATATTGATCCAAGGCAATTTAAAATTAATTCGTCATACATTATTAGTAGATTATAAATGTATTCCTGCGGTACAATTATCTAGGCCAAGGATGTACAAAATTTCGTAAACAAATTTATTTCAACATAATATATCAGCCAAAATACGTGTTTATCTTTATATTTATAAATAAATGTATAGGCATATAATTATCTTTATAATATAAATTCCCATTTTATACAAACTGCTTGGACTAATTCATAATATTACCTTAAAATAGCTTAAACCAAGCTAAATGAACTTTACTTATCTTGACCAAATTTATTGTGGTCAAAACAATTAGTGTAGATTCAACCGTTAAAATTGTTGTAGTTGAACGCGGAAGTGTTTAGATGTGTAGTTTTGTAGAGGTGAACTCTAGAATGCGCTTGAGAAGTGAAAGGAATGGGCTGTTTATTTTTAGGAGCAGGCACAAGCTTCAGTCATGTTGCATCTTGTTAGAGCCTATTTGAAAGACATTGAAAGTTACCAGGTAACTGTTTTACAGGGTTACCCATATTGGCAAAGATCATGTTGAGGGCTCCGGGCTACCAATCTTGTAAGGACTGAAGGGCGTTAAAGGCCAGAGAAAGGGCTCATGGACCTGTAGGATAGGACAAAGACTTGCTCATATTGTTCATACTCAGTTGTTATACAATTTGTAAATATCATTTTATAGTTCATACTCGTTTATAAGAAAGGTCCAAAGAAATTAACCCATAGCTTTCTACCATATTTTTCTAACGTGCTCTGCATCGATCCCTATTCTGGAGCTAGGGTGGGTGAACGTCATAAAATAGAAACGACCAATGACACAAGTAATATTTTTAAATTCAAAATGTCATCAAAAGTAAGACGTTTATTGTTTTCGTCATTAATTATAACAAAAATATTTGAATTAAAATAAAAACATTGGATTTGTATAGCTAGTACAGAACAGTCTTTATTTCACTCCAATTGTTTTACATTTTCAGCACATTACATTATCAAGACTAATTAAAAACAGTAGAAAATATTCAGCTGTTAGATGAATCTTAGTGGCATTATCCATATCTAAGTGGTCGACCTAAATTCTAGGGGAGATTGTTTGATTCCGGAGGGGTGTTGGTTATAAATTTTACTAGCTGTTTACGTGCTTGATTTCTATAGAATTAGTAAATTACAAAGCTGATATGGCCGAATGTATAATATGAATGATACAGTAAAATTTTGATCAATGTTGATCCGAAAAGTATGTATTTTCTAAAAGGATATTATTACCAATATCTAACTTTAGATATAGTGGGAAATTTTTTTAGAAAATGCATTTTAAGTATTTCAATAAAATAAAATCAATATATGCATGTAGTGAAAGTTGATTCCAACCCCTAAGACCAGGATTAAATTTCCGGCTTTCTTTGGTGATTGAGTTGTTCTACCATGTGGTTTTCTCTTTTCTCTCTAGGCGCTTACTGAGACATATCCTTAAAGTCCATCGTCTTTTTCCTTGGTTCAACATCGCTAAAAAGTGAGGTTTACTGAACTTTTCCCCGAGAGAAAACAGGGTTAGTGTGGCACGAATTGATTCCCCGTGCAGTAAGTAAAAGTTATGTTACAAATTTAAGTAGTTTGAAGAGAAATAAAAAAATTCTGCCATATCAGTTTGGATTTCGTATGGGAATAAAATCTCACTTTTTGTTGGAGCTTTTTTTTTAACTGGATTACATTCAATTCGAGTTCTAGGTGATTCTCATCCTTATTACCTCTGGTCCTTACTTTGATTCCCTTTGAAAATCTCTTATTATGTCGAAAGGTTTCTCGCCTTTCAGAGTAGACTCGGGTTTGTGATTGGACAGAGCGGGGAATCTGTAACAGGGGCGAAAGAGGGGGGGAGTGGGGAGTGAATTCACTGCTGAGGTCATCTGCATGGTAACCAAATGATAACTTCATCTAGTACTTCGAACGAATGGTTGATATGTTGAGGAAAGTTTTCAAAATTTATCTTAATTAACCTGCAAACTTTTTTATTATTTATATAAATAAACATATTTAACGTGGACTTTATATGCACAGGTGAATACTGGCACTTGACTTACAAACTAATTTAACCTATGAAAAGACGATTACTAGCAACATCAATTTTAAAAACTAAAAATGAATATTATAATCATTATTATTATTATTAGCACCGCGTCTTAATACCCGTTCGGGTTATATGCACTTACGCTAATGTGTAATGGTAGGGTGAATGTGAGATGAAATGAAGGACCTACAGTTTAACGTGGAATCCGAACCACGGTGGAGACCTGGCATTCCTCACATTCACAAGATGTCTTGTCAGAGGTGAAGGAAGGGTTTGGTAATCAGATAAATCTGTTTCGGAACAGAGGATTGAACCCCGGCTGCCAGCATAGAAGTCTGACACCTTACCCCTATACCACCAGGTCACCCCAATATTATAATCAACGCATCAATTAACTAAAGGACGTATTGATTTAAAACTATAATTTCAAATGTCTATTCGAATAAATATCTCATCAGTAAACAAACAAGTGTTATTAAGTACACTTGGAGGGAATTTTAATTTTCACCCAGGAAAAGAATTCTGCTTTTAATTGTAATAGTAAATTATTTTCCAAGACACAAAAACAAAATTTCTCTCGTGGTTTGATTAAATTAAATTAAAGTATTTTTAAATAGTTTTAAATTAGAATGAAACTTATTTTTAAAGTTGCCTCTGACACATGTATCGCCAGTAAACGTCTTAGTGCTACTCAAACGTTTGAGTACAAATTCTACTATTAGTAGTGGATCAAATTCATAATTTATGTGTGATTAACATTTTGTTGAATGTTAATTTAGTAGACAAAATATTTTGATAAACAAAATATCTTATTTAAAATTATCATTGTTATCATTACACGTATTTGTAAGAGTAAAAGTGAATAGAAACATATAAAACATATATATGGCTTCTATAATGAAAAGAACATAGTTCACACTTCACACTGCTGCCACTAGACCAAGGGGTAATGGCTGTCTCTTGAATAAAATCGATCGTTACCACCCAAACCCCCGACCTAGGTTTCATTCTATCGGAGCTTATCACGAGAGAGAGTGAAATACGCAACGCAACTTCCTAAAAGAGGAAAACAAAAATCACAAAAGTGGGAAAGAAGAAAGTTGGTAACGAATAATGGGACATTTAGATAGGAAAATTTAAAAGGAATAAAGTAAAGGACAGACACAGGAATTAACATTGGATGTGCGTATATTATATCTACTTAAAGAAAATCTCTTTCCGCTTTTGAGTAATTTTGTCATACGTGTTTGGAACAAAGTCATTAAAGGTGGGTATAAAACATATAAAAGAGAAAACAAAATAAAATCGGTAATGGCTGTCTCTGGAAGAAAATCGATCTTTACTGTCCAATCCCCCAACCTAGGTTTCATTCTATCGGAACTCTTAAGGAGATTGTGTGAAACGCACAACGCAGCTTCTTAAAAGAGGAAACCAATAAACACAAAGGAGAGGAAAATGAAAGGAGCTAAAATAGGCTTTCATTTAAGAGATATAATTTATTCTTATTTTTGTCATTGGTGAAAATTGCCATTTTTTCCTTAAATATTGCAAAATATTTTCTATTTTGAAAGGTTGTCTTATATGGAATCAATATTCAATTTCGGACAAAGATAGTAGGGCTATTCAAATCTCGCCACAGTTATATTTTGTTAAGGCTACCTGAATAAAAACAATCTCATCCGTGGACACGCAGGTTAGGGTGTGAAGCTCGTATAATCTGCTTGGCCGTTGACAGAGAAGTGAGATTGAAAACCATGGTTAGGTTTATTAAGAGTATTTTATTTATAAATTTTTTTCTCACTCTGCACTTTATATTATACTTTCTTAATGCTTAACACTTTTTTTTAATATGCGGATTTCTCTGAAGAGTAGTAAAACAAAGTACACATTAAAAATTAAATAAGTAAAGTAAACATTATTTTTGGCGTCAGTGTGCCTACTGTCAAATACCATTCGTATTTTTATCTCTTGATATTTTTAGTTCATGATCAAACCTTTGGTTGAATCTATTTAGATTTTAGGCCGAGCTAGTATAATCGAGAATCTAGCCTTGCATATTTTCTCCCGATATTTATGCAAGAATTTACGACATTCTTCTAAAAGAGGGGGTGACTTGAGAATGACAAGAATTTTATTCTGGTATTTCATTATAGATTAGTATTTTTAATCTAAAAATTTTTCTACTCTTCCTTTCGACTTCAGTACGCCTGGGGGTTACTGCCCGAATCTGTCGCTTGTGGATGAAACAGGCAAGTCATTAAAGGTAGAGTTTTGTAAATAAATATGTATAAGCATTTATTTAATTTAAGGTGACCTGGCGGTCTAGGCCTAAGGTGTCAGACTTCTATGCTGGCGGCCGGGCTTCAATCCTCGGTCCCGGCAAAGATTTATCAAATTACCAAACCCTTCCTTCACCTCTGACGAGACATCTTGTGAATGTGGGGAATGCCAGGCCTCCACCGTGGTTCGGATTCCACGTTAAACTGTAGGTCCTCCATTTCATCTCACAATCACCCTAACATTACACATTAGCGTAAGTGCTTATAACCCGAACGGGTAGTAAGACGCAGTGCTAATAATAATAATAATAATAATATTTAATTTAAATATTTTATAATCAATACCAATTATATTTAAGCGTGTGTTAATTAATTAAGATGCTACCAATGACGTTTAGAATCCTATTTAATTAATGTGTGCCACAAACTGATACTAATTTGTGTCCATAAAATCAGTCCTAATATTTGAGTAATGAAAAATAACAAGCCTAACCTACAATACATGTCACGGGTTTGATTCATGTGTAAAGGTTATCATTTTTCAACTAATTTAAATTGAATTGTCTTCCTCTTATACGGACATTGTCGTAATTATCATTATTTGCAGCCTGTGCGTTTGTATTTATAGTGTAGAGTAAGATAAGCATTCACAATTTTACTATAGTAATATAATATTTATTAAATATGTAAATTCAACACTGCAAAAAGGTCTAATAGTCTTCAAAAAGTATAAATATAATAATAAGACGATTAAATTACCAAGCGGTCGGCATAACAAATCCTCCGGCCATTAAACTCAGTTTTCTAGACCGTAGCCGCCACTTTTTCCCTCAACTAGCCCCTTATTTGTCCTCAAGAGACTGAATTAACTTAGATCCAGGCTCACTGCTTCACAGAAAATCTGAAAGTGCCGGGGATCGAATTCGAGACTTCTGGCTCTGTAGCTAGTAACTCTGACCATTATACCACAAAGGCAGTCTCAAAGTATTCAACTTTTCGTTTTAGTATTAAGAGTTATTATAATATGCATATTTATTTACAGGGCTTGTTCTAGGGTTTAATGACCCTAGGTGAGATTTAAAATTTTCTCCCCGATTGTATTCTATAAAAACATAAATAAACTGCACTCCCTGCGTGACGCAAATAATAATAATAATAGTATAGGGAGCCAAAATACCAGCCCGAAAAATAATAATAATAATAAATAAATAAGAAACATGTGGTAGCTTACCCACCCCCTAATCCTTTAATCAATGTGTTCAAAGATATTATGCTTTCTATTATTCCGTTGTTCTTAATATTTTCAGAAGCTTACAGTAGCCCCACGGCTTCTTTGGTGCTGACTGACAGCTTACAGCTGACTTCTGACAGTCAATATTTAGGTAAATACATAAATGTTGACCGTCAGAAGTGACAGCTGCTAAACACATGTTTTTGCAGATCATCTGGTTCAGCGTAGGGATACGTAATTTGGTCTGATAACTTTTTAAAGCTGTCAGTCAGCACCAAAGAAGCCATGGGGCTACTGTATAATGGCTAGGTTCACCTGATGGACAATGTTACCGATGTTATAAAAAATTAGTGTAGGTATAAAAAAGATATTTATCCTACAATTTTAACAAAAGTAATAAAACGTCTGAACTGTTGTTGGCCTTCAATACAAGCCCCGGGATTTTGATAAATAATTAAGTTAACTTAGGTGGATTTTTAGCTAAGTGCACTGACGACTGATAATTTAAATTCTGATAGTTTTGTGTCTTTTGCCATATAGTATCAATGCGTTTAAGATGCAGTGAACCGAGTAAGTTCCTTAAGATCACTATTATTTTCTAAGATGAGTAAAACTAAATGTCCTACTTATTGCCAACGTATTTAAATTAATACTCCCCTCTTAAGATCTTTAAAAGTAACCTTCCCAAATATCAACAATATTCCTACTCTTGCTTAACGTAGTGTTTTTTTATGTATACGTAAAACATAATTGTAAAATTAATAGTACAGGGAGTCAAAGTGTGGACCTTCGACTTACCACATTGATTGGTTATTGAGGTTCAGGAACCGAATTCATGTCCTGGTACATTAATCAAATTTTACATTTTTGATTTAGCTATAAGATAGGTTAAATAAATCCAGAGATAAGCCACACTGTTCTGACCCAAAAGGGATAACACAATGTCTTGTATTTTATACCTTTCTCTCCGATCTGGGGTAAGTGGGGTTTATTCTAGTCCGACTTAATCCGAGTGATTTTACATTCTTATTCCTAGCAAATTCCGGTTCGGTTTCTGTTTCTGTTTTTTGTTTAATAAAACTATTTCGGTGCTGTTTCTGTTTCTGGTTTGATAAAGCTGTTTATAGTCTTGTACTATTAAAAGCATTCCCTTTCATTAAAGACAAAACCCTGTCACAAACCCTTTCCATTTTAGGTAAAACATTGACACAAACCCTGTCCCTTCTAGGTAAAACACTGTCGCTAATCCTGTCCCTTCTAGGTAAAATACTGTCACAAACCCTGTCCCTTCTAGGTAAAACACTGTCACAAACCCTGTCCCTTCTAGGTAAAATACTGTCACAAACCCTGTCCCTTCTAGGTAAAACACTGTCGCTAATCCTGTCCCTTCTAGGTAAAATAATGTCACAAACAATGTCCCTTCTAGGTAAAATACTGTCACAAACCCTGTCCCTTCTAGGTAAAACACTGTCGCTAATCCTGTCCCTTCTAGGTAAAATAATGTCACAAACAATGTCCCTTCTAGGTAAAATACTGTCACAAATCCTGTCCCTTCTAGGTAAAATACTGTCGCTAATCCTGTCCCTTCTAGGTAAAATAATGTCACAAACCCTGTCCCTTCTAGGTAAAGCACTGTCGCTAATCCTGTCTCTTCTAGGTAAAATACTGTCACAAACCCTGTCCCTTCTAGGTAAAATACTGTCACAAATCCTGTCCCTTCTAGGTAAAATACTGTCACAAATCATGTCCCTTCTAGGTAAAACACTGTCGCTAATCCTGTCCCTTCTAGGTAAAACACTGTCACAAACCCTGTCCCTTTTAGGTAAAATACTGTCACAAACCCTGTCCCTTTTAGGTAAAATACTCTCACAAACCCTGTCCCTTCTAGGTAAAACAATGTCGCTAATCCTGTCCCTTCTAGGTAAAATACTGTCAAAAACCCTGTCCCTTCTAGGTAAAATACTGTCACAAATCCTGTCCCTTCTAGGTAAAATACTGTCACAAATCATGTCCCTTCTAGGTAAAATACTGTCGCTAATCCTGTTCCTTCTAGGTAAAATACTGTCACAAATCCTGTCCCTTCTAGGTAAAATACTGCCACAAACCTTGTCCCTTCTAGGTAAAACACTGTCGCTAATCCTGTCCCTTATAGGTAAAACACCGTCACAAACCCTGCCCCTTCTAGGTAAAACACTGTCGCAAACCCTGTCCCTTCTAGGTAAAATACTGTCACAAACCCTGCCCCTTCTAGGTAAAATACTGTCGCAAACCCTGTCCCTTCTAGGTAAAATACTGTCACAAACCCTGTCCCTTCTAGGCAAAACACTGTGACAAACCCTGTCCCTTCTAGGTAAAATATTGTCACAAATCCTGTCCCTTCTAGGTAAAATACTGTCGCAAACCCTGTCCCTTCTAGGTAAATTACTGTCACAAACCCTGTCCCTTCTAGGTAAAATACTTTTACAAACCCTGTCCCTTCTAGGTAAAACACTGTGACAAAACTTATCCCTTCTAGATAACACACTTTCACAAACCCTGTCCCTTATGGGTAAAACACTGCCAGAAACCCTGCCCCTTCTAGGTAAAACACTGTCACAAACCCTGTCCCTTCTAGGTAAAACACTGTCACTAATCCTGTCCCTTCTAGGTAAAACACTGTCACAAGCCCTGTTCCTTCTAGGTAAAATACTGTCACAAACCCTGTCCCTTCTAGGTAAAACACTGTGACAAACCCTGTCCCTTCTAGGTAAAACACTGCCACAAACCTTGTCTCTTCTAGGTAAAACACTGTCACAAACCCTGTCCCTTATAGGTAAAACACTGCCACAAACCTTGTCCCTTCTAGGTAAAACACTGCCACAAACCCTGTCCCTTCTAGGTAAAACACTGCCACAAACCCTGTCTCTTCTAAGTAAAACACTGTGACAAACCCTGTCCCTTCTAGGTAAAACACTGTGACAAACCCTGTGTCTTCTAGGTAAAACACTGTCACAAACCCTGTCTCTTCTAGGTAAAACACTGTGACAAACCCTGTCCCTTCTAGGTAAAACACTGTGACAAACCCTGTCCCTTCTAGGTAAAACACTGCCACAAACCCTGTCTCTTATAGGTAAAATACTGCCACAAACCCTGTCCCTTCTAGGTAAAACACTGCCACAAACCCTGCCCCTTCTAGGTAAAACACAGCCACAAACCCTGTCTCTTCTAGGTAAAACACTGTGACAAACCCTGTCCCTTCTAGGTAAAACACTGTGACAAATCCTGTCTCTTCTAGGTAGAACACTGTTACAAACCCGGTCTCTTCTAGGTAAAAAAACTGCCACAAACCCTGTCCCTTCTAGGTAAAGTACTGTCACAAACCCTGTCCCTTCTAGGTAAAATACTGCCACAAACCCTGTCCCTTCTAGGTAAAACACTGCCACAAACCCTGTCTCTTATAGGTAAAATACTGCCACAAACCCTGTCCCTTCTAGGTAAAACACTGCCACAAACCCTGTCTCTTCTAGGTAAAACACTGTGACAAACCCTGTCCCTTCTAGGTAAAACACTGTGACAAACCCTGTGTCTTCTAGGTAAAACACTGTCACAAACCCTGTCTCTTCTAGGTAAAACACTGTGACAAACCCTGTCCCTTCTAGGTAAAACACTGCCACAAACCCTGTCTCTTCTAGGTAAAACACTGCCACAAACCCTGTCCCTTCTAGGTAAAACACTGCCACAAACCCTGTCTCTTCTAGGTAAAACACTGCCACAAACCCTGTCCCTTCTAGGTAAAACACTGCCACAAACCCTGTCTCTTCTAGGTAAAACACTGCCACAAACCCTGTCCCTTCTAGGTAAAACACTGCCACAAACCCTGTCTCTTCTAGGTAAAACACTGCCACAAACCCTGTCCCTTCTAGGTAAAACACTGCCACAAACCCTGTCCCTTCTAGGTAAAACACTGTCACAAACCCTGTCCCTTCTAGGTAAAACACTGTCACAAACCCTGTCCCTTCTAGGTAAAACACTGCCACAAACCCTGTCCCTTCTAGGTAAAACACTGTCACAAACCCTATACCTTATAGATAAAATACAGTCGCAAACCCTGTCTCTTCTAGGTAAAACACTGTCGCAAACCCTGTCCCTTCTATGTAAAACACTGTGTTCACCACGGAGGGGTGTGTACGGACCTTCTCACGTGATCCACGGAAATGCTTCAACAGATCATATGATCGATCAATAGACAATATGCATTATATTCACCATAAGTTGGGTGAGGTAGAAGTGGGGCTAAGGTGGGCAATAACTAATTATAATTACTAATAATTAGCTCAGAGCTCTACCAACAGGTGATACCGGAATAATCCCGGTGCCTGAGCTTCAGGAGTAGAGTGTCATATAGTTCCCAAATTATATGCTTCAACGTTATTTTTATTATTATAGAAATAATTATTAATTATTTAGCTACTGGTCACATTTTGTGAATTTTAAACTAAATAACTAGTGTAAATCACATATTAACCCGTCAGAAAAAATTAGGATTATTCACTATGTAGTCGGTACGATTTTAAACTAGCGCAAATAGTATTTAAAATGACACTAGGGCGTGTCCTAGCCTTTATATATATATATATATATATATATATATATATATATATACATGCTCTGGCTAATTTTTGGCTGACATATCTTGAATGAATCGTGTAGACAACAAACTGTACCTAAACGAATAAGGATATTTTTTCCTATTCAATAAAATACTTAAACCCACTTCGGTGGCCGCATAGTTTAACGTGCTACTCTCGTGTTAGACTACATTGCCGATGACAAAGAGATCGAGGTTCAAATCGCGGTCGAGTGTACTGAGGATGGTTTTTTACAAAATGGCTGTCCACTCTCCCTCCACACAAATTTGGGGACACTTCCTATTAATATAGCCTTTCATATCCTTAAATCATTAGTGCAATTAGTACTTAAGTTTGTAAACCGAATGAGTATTAAGAATCGGTGCTAAAACAAAATAAGTAAATTTTGTAATATTCCACTCTGTATTATACACAAAACAGCCTTAGCACACAAAATTGAAGTTATTTACAGCTCAAAAATATGTTTGCTTTTCAAGCGTTAATATGAATCTTTGTTACACGATTCGTCATTAAAATTATTAATAAACAATGATAAAATTCCGACAAAATGTAATAACTTAATATATTTAAAGCATGTTATTAATTAATTTTGTTAGTTTGTGGTCAAGCTTTAATTAGTAAAGGTGTGCGAATAGGCTTTTTTTTATTTCGAGTCTAATTTGAATAAAAGCATTGCGTTGGAATCAAGTTAAAGTAATATAGATAAATATGTGCACTTATGGTAATAAGTAAAAATAAATAAAAACCTAAATGTTCAAAAATGGTAATTTTTGGTGAAAAAATATAATGATCATACAAATTCGAATCTTTAAATATAATATAGTTTTACATGTTAAAATTTTCTATAATATTAGAAGAAAATAAAGATTGGGGTGCCGTTTGTTATAAATGAATATTAAAAAATAGTTAAAATTAATTAAACTTGAAATGTTGAATTAATGTTGAGATAATCTTTAAGGTTTTTTTAAAACAAATCTCCTTAAAATATGTATATGTTTTTACTTTGTATCAAATATATTCAAAATTTAACTCATGTTTTATAGTAAATTCATGCTTCCAATTTTTATTAATGTAATTCAATGCCCTATATATGTAAATTCGTTATTATCAAACCCAAATTGGACAACTTTGCCTCTGATAATAGAGAAACTAGATCTAGGAGTGTCTATATAAACCATATTCAGGAGCCAATTTAACTTCCCATCATCCGAAACAACATTTTAGCTATACAATTGGAGCTTGGTTGACCTTTGAGATTAATCTACCACTACTATTACTATCCATGTGCAAAAGTTTGGTTGAAATCCGTATATTTATTTGACAAAGTTTTTATATTAATATTGACGGGTTCTATATTATTTTTCAATTAAATTTCTATATTTTATATGGAAATAGAAGAAGGACTTTTGACAGAAGAATGACCCTATTTTTCCAAAAATAATATTATTCTATCTATTTCTTC
Organism: Timema shepardi; assembly: GCA_902151425.1. Taxonomy (NCBI): domain Eukaryota; kingdom Metazoa; phylum Arthropoda; class Insecta; order Phasmatodea; family Timematidae; genus Timema; species Timema shepardi. The sequence continues at coordinate 99,973 of CABFVX010000547.1, forward strand.
AATATCAAACATGTAGAGTAATTCCTTTTACGATATTGGGATCAAAAATTTGACCTAAGAAATTAAATATGAAATCGTATACAATAATTATTATATAATTCTTATGTATAGTTTCATATGTAATACATAGATATATGAGGAAGAATAAAGTATATTGTTCAAATTTGATCTTCTCTGACCTGATGTATTCAGGCCACACTATTAACTTTACACCGGCCTCGGTGGCCGCATGGTCTAAAGCGCTACTCTCACAATAGACTGAGTGCCGATAATAGGAAGGTCGAGGTCAGATTCCGATTGGGTTCATTGAGGATATTTTTCTAAATGGTTTTACAATCTCCCTCCATACAAATGCGAGTACACTTCCTCTAAATTCAACATTTTTCATCACTAACACATTAGAGTAATTAGTACATATGGGCCTACGTATAGCTCAAACGGGTAGTAGGAAATGGTGCTAAAAATGTTAACTTTCCCATGTAGTAATAAAAACTTATTCTATGTGATATTGTGGACAAAAGCGTTTAGGTACTAATATTATCTCTGACCTACAAAGTCCTTTGAGCTACAAGGTTGTTCGGGTTATACCTAACTTTAATATTTCATCTTAATAAAACATGAGTGGTTTGAAGTCTTCTATACTCGAGAGATATATCTGATAGGGAATTGAAAAACAACAATGCAAATACATATAGACCAAAGAAAAAAATCCACACTTGAGGTTACGTGACTGTTTAACTTTTAAATATTTGGACTGATATACAAGTTTCTGGTTCTATTCCTAGCATGGTACATAAAGGTATAGTTTTTGGAATTGGTGTCTATCCTTTCTCGGTTGTCAATAAATTACCTGAGGACTCGATATTGTATCTATTCCCGAGTTAGCGTATTCTAGAGTCCTGAATTGATATAATCATGAGCTAGATCAGAACATTCACGATAGATACATTTAGTTTAAAAAAATGTTGCCTTATAGATTATCCCTCAGTCATAAAAATAGAGTAATATTCAATATTTAGAGGATCCTCAAGGTTGGATCATGCGCAGGGGCATCTATTGATGAATTTGTACGAAATGCCCCCTTTCCCATGTTAGTCTCTACACCTTGGGATCTAGAACGAAGCTATGAACGTATAGAGTAATATCAGCGCTCCTCGTTTGTGGATTTATTTGTTGTCGTATAAGTTTCTTTTACTTTCCTTTTTTTGTCGTGAATGTCGAGGCTCAGCCGTAAAAAGTGTAAAAGTAGGGCATAAAGTAGAGGAGATATGACTAAATAATTCATGGACACCTATAGAAATGTCTCGTTTGGGTGGCAATTTTCTCTCTTAGCCTTCGAAATTTATTACAAGTATTTATCGAAGCGCAAACAAATCCACTTCGTTTTAGAAAAGTATTATTGATACTTTAAAAATGTATTGTTGATACTTTAAAAATGTTGATCATTACTAAAATATATTAGAAGTGTTTGGGTGTTTTAGAGGGTATCTGTATATTATACTTTTTTATAATCAAGGATAGTAATATAACAGTTTATTTAAAGGCTTAGTGATTGGGAAGATAATTAGAGTAAATGTTAATGTGAAAAATCGCCAACTATGCACTTGAATTAGATTCAAACATAGACCTTTCATAACCAACAAACCAGTATATGGCAAGGCTAATGTCTTAGGTCCAGTGGTATCGGTATTAACGAGTAAAAGTTTGTTTACAGTTTAAATAAGCTATGCTATTTTTTCTAGGTTAAGACCAATCTTCTAACTAGTTCATACTATTGACCACGCTCTTGCATCGGTGGGAGCGTGGTCTAAGGCGTCAACCTCGTCTGGTGTGGTTTTTCGTTTACGAAGAGAATCAAGTTTGAACTCTGTTCTAATAAACCGAATATAGTTTTTACTAAAAGGGTTTTATACTCACCCTCCACGCAAATGTGGGTAAATCTCTTTTAAATTTTACCTTCCTCATCCTTACCTGAATAGTGTAAATTTACAAGCCTGGTCCATTATTAAGAATAAAACATCGACGCACGTAACATTTAGTTTTGTTTACAATAAGTTGAGCAACAAGCATTTTAATTCAAGTTAAGTTTGTAAATGAAAAATAGATCGATGAAATGCTATATTTGTATGGAACATGAACGTGATTTCTTTGAAATCTGGAAAAGAAATACTTGGAGATTTTTGAAATGTGGTGCTGGAGAATATTTGAAAAGATCAGGTGGATAGAGAGAATGACAAATGAAGAAGTTCTTAGAAGAGCGGGTGAAAGGAGAACCATTTTGGGTGTGATTCTTTGGTACAAATTCAAACTGGATCTCACACATCCTTATGAGGAACTGTCTTCTGCACGACATCATATAAGACAAAGTTGAGGGAAAGAGGAGCTTAGGAAGGAGGATTCAAATACTGGATGACTTGAAGGAAAGAAGAAAATTCTGGGAGCTGAAGGAGGAGGCAGAGGACAAGGGCGCATTGGCTGTCAAAGTTCACTGACAAAAGGAATGGACCTGTCGCAAGTCAGAACACCTAATACAAATAATATTAGTGACCTAGTGTAATATAGCTAGGATATATATATATATATAGTCACCGTGTCTTACTACCCGTTTCTACCCGTTTGAGCTGTAAGCATCTGCACTATCTAAACTAAGGGGTTAAGAAGGAGGAAGGTTGAAGTAAGAGGAAGTATATTCGTATTTTCGTGGAGGGAAAGGTTAAAACAATTTAGGAGAAACCACCCTAAGTACACCTCAATGGCATTCAACACCCCCTGTCATCAGCAGTCCACTCTATTGTGAAAGTGAAGCCTTTTATCGTTCGACCATCAAAGAGGGTTCAGTGTAATATAATGTTTAAATAAACAAACCCCTCTTACCGGTACTTTGTTATTTAACGAGGGGAAATACACAATAAACATCAAACAGCAGTTCAACACCTGACTGAGATTGCACTCAGCACCCTTGGGTCAGAAGGTAGATGCATTAGTGACGTAGATCAGGTGTTTAACTTACTTGAGAATGCGCTTTAAGAGTAATTTTAAATTCCTAGTTAAAAAATGAAACCATGCACTAATGGATGTAATTTGTTTATGTGTACATCTTACTACCCGTTCGGTCTATTCGTATATTCACACCAATTAGGTAGGGATGGGGAAAGTATATTATTAATATTAGCACCGTGTCTTACCACCCGTTCGGGTTATACGCACTAACGCTAATGTGTAATGGTAGGGTGATTGTGATATGAAATGGAGGACCTACAGTTTAACGTGGAATTCGAACCACGGTGCAGAACTGGAATTCCCCACATTCACAAGATGTATTGTCAGAGGTGAAGGAAGAGTTTGGTAATCAGATAAATCTGTGCCGGGACCGAGGATTGAACCCCGGCCGCCAGCATAGAAGTCTGACACCTTACCCCTAGACCACCAGGTCACCCGGGAAAGTATAATTTAGAGGAAATCGGCCTTCAGTACACCAGACTAGAATTGGAACCCAAAATGTTCTCTTCACCGGTATTACAGTCTAATGTGAGACTGATGGGTTAGACCATATGACCCCCAATGTGAGTTAAGTAAAACTATTTTTAAATATAATTATGCTGTGAGGGATGCAAATCATATTATATCATTTTAAAATGCAATCGCGTAAAGAGTAGGTGAGAAATGTAAAATTAAGAGTGTGGGTATTTGTCTTAATAAGTGCGTCATGCGTAAGGAGTAATCCACCTCTTTAGCTCAGTCGGTAGCATGTCTGTCTACTGAGCTAAGGGTCTGGGGCTCGAATCCTGGCATGGCCGAAAAAAATATTAATGGGGAAATGTTGGTCTACCCTTTCACAGTGATAAATTAACGGCCGGGTACTGGATGTTGTGCCTGTTCTATCTTAAATTATATTATAAGCATTTGAAGCTACGACAGGCCTAGCCCGCCGGTAGTGGAAAATATATAGCTTGAATAAAAAGCTAGCTCAGTCCACAGGGTGGAAACAGTAGTGGATGTAAAGGAAAGTTAAGGAGTAGATCCATAAATATTGTATATATTGTATTGCAATATTGTATGTTCCTATAGTAGTGTTTAATTAGTTCTAAATAGTGAAAGTAGATCCCTCAGATGCAATTCCATTGCCGTATAGATTCATTTAAAAGGATGCTATGATTGTGTCTACGATTTTAAAGAATTTGTTATTGTTTTTAAAATGCCCCATGTATAAAATCATATTATTTATAATTAATTTTTTAAACAGGATATGACTCACAAACTTACTTAACCTAGAAAAGTACAACTATCTCCATACAAAAAATCTTAACTCTAATAATAATAATAATAATAATAATAATAGTATCTGGTAGTAAAATGAATTCATTAGAAAATTAATTCGAAATCATTCCTGTAATCAGCTGCTTCAAAATTTACTAAATTAGGCTTTACAGATAGTTAGTTAATCATTGAATTAAATCAATAAAAAATTGATATTAAATTTTCTACTGAAACTAAACCAAAATTATACGTATAGAGTTTTAATACGTTGCGGCTTAGCGATTCCTACTGACAAATTATTGATTTAAGAAAATGTAGATTTTAAAGTAAATTACTAACACCCACTTGGACACAGTATATAAAAATATTAATGGGAAAAATAATCGCTGGCATGCCAGGGTGAAATTTAACCTAGGCCAATTAACTATTGGTCAAGCAGGCGTTGAGATAACTCTACCGAATCTTGCAATTTAGTCACACTCATTAGAGTTTTAATATGTTCCGTTTCCAAACTAATTAAAACTACTTTATTAGAGCAATGAATGTTTTTTGTAGAAGCGTTATTCTATAAAGTAGATAATTAAATATTAATATTTCAATTAGTACTCTTCGTAATTGAGCCCATAAAAACAACTTTGTAATGTCATGTTTTGGGAAAAATTAACGTTACCGGAAATTTAAAAAAAAATTAAAGCTGCTCTAATTGAACTACAAATGGCGTTGAGTGGACGTGTTTAAAGGGAAGTAAAGATATTTTTATAAATTTTCTATTTCACAGGAAAAGAATAAATCGATCGAACATATTTTCTGGGTGTGTTATTTCCTTTCTCTTTGTAGCTTTGAAATAACTAAACGAATTTCGAATTAAAAAGGTATATTCGGGATCTACCAAAAAGGGTTTGTATGTGTCGACACACCCGTCTCTTGCTAGTCGGAGCTCGAATCCTGGAAGGGTGTATTGAAGTGTTTTTTTCCTAACTTCACAATCCCTTCACTCAAATGTAGCTGCATATACTCTAAAGTATACACTTCTCATATTTATTCCTTTAATGTAAATATGTGGCTTATAAGGGTTGGGTGGTAATAAGCGTATAATGTTAAACATATTTTTTATCTTAATCTGAGTTCCAACAATTGCAATTCCAAGCTCACAAAAAAAAATTGAAGCTAGGATACAAACATAAAACCAACACTTAACTTTTCAAGTCTCCAATAACCCGCTTTGGAGTAATACGTGATACAAAAAAAATCATAATCTATAGTACGGTTTGTCCCCGTATTCATTTTTTTTTCAACGTGGGCCTACTTCTTGAATATGTTAGCACACCTCCATTGTGTTTTATGTTTACCAGCAAATCGGTCTTTGTTCAGTATATTTGTCTCAGACGTCGCAACGTGCTAAGCCTGGTACACACGACAGAATTTATCGTACACGATATTGTATAAAATGCTGTGACCACAAGATTGTGACGTGAGAACACCCTAAGATTATACAAGATATGATTTACACAGCTCGTTGTGTGTAATATCTTATACCTTGTCAGGAATATAGCACGTCCTATATCAGCCATTTTTTACTGTATAGCTTTTGAGATGTAAACGACATAGGTGCTCTTGTGTGCTAGACCTTTGCTTTTAACTTTCTCGCAATCCCTAAGAGATAGAAATTAATGTAGATGTTGATGGATGTTGACGATTCATGCATGGCCCCACGAACTCAAAAAATTGGTTTTCACAACGCCGTTTGTCTGTCTATGCTTGTGTCTAATAATCGGCCTAGAGCCAAAACCACTTTACCTATTGGGATGAAAATTGATTGTCATAAGGTTCTCCATAGGGATTTTAAAAACTATCTATCAACCCTAAAATAAAACTTATGTTTTACTTAAAAACGAAAATAGAAAAAATCAATTTTCTCAAAATCAGCTCTGACAATTTATAATAAAATTTGTATCTAGACATAGACAAACAAAATATCCAGTCTAATTTTTACAGGAAAATGACTTAGAAGTTATTTTAATTTACACTAATGGATATCTCCCATTTCGATCATATCTCCTAAACTATTTGAGAAGCAAAAAAGCGTATCATTTAAAAGTGTTAGGACTATCAAAGATTAAAAAATAAGTGTATTTGAAAATATACTTTTTAAATCGATGTTTGGGAAGTTATAAATTGATAATTTACAGAAATATACTCCAAATAATCAGAAAAGTTTTAAAATTAGGAGCTGGGTGAGCTCTCAAAATTTACAAAATTTAACTATTCCTTGGTGAGGTAGACAATTTCAATTTGGTATATGGAATATAAAAACCCTATAAATTAACGAGCAACCCTATAAATTAACGAGCAACAAAATCAAAGGTGTGATTGGTGTAACGATGGCTTAGTTAAAAACTGGGGGAAAAACTGGCATCCAAATAGTGACATAAACAACGTCTAATGAGAGAGTGGGGTAAACCGTTATTATTTTTGCTAAACCATGACTTTTCTTTATTTAAATATATTTGTGTAACCGTTTATATTATTTAATTAATGTTATTTGGTAGAATGTATTGCTCTTGTTCCATTATGTTTATGTAACAATGTATAAATATCAATATTTAACCATAAAAAAGGCGTCTGTGTGGGGCGAAAAATTATTCTGTTAAAGTTTGTGTGGTGTCAATATGCACAAAGAGTGGTGTATCAACCGGACTCGAAGGACAAAAGGGAACAAAAGAGATATTTTTTTTAATGTAGGCAAAAGCACTGGACCAAATTACAACGATAAGTATTGTCTAAGAGACATATCTGAGAGATAAAAACGTAATTAATTTATATTAAAGTATTCATATATTAATTCTAAAGATGTGGTTTTAGATAGAAGTGAAATGTTGGCATAATTTATTTCTATAAATTTAATTTAAATTACCTAACTTACTGTGGTATCTGATATCTCCCGATACATATGTTCGCTCATGTATAGTTGACGATTCCACACGTCCATAACAGACTCGGCTTTAAAATATTAATGAATAACAAGCCTAAGTCCCTAAGCATGGAACGAATCCTGGGTAACTCAGTGGCAGAGCATTGGTATACTAAGCCAAAGGCCCCGGGTTCGATGATGGTGTCCGGGTGTGATTTTCCAGTTAATTTCATTGAAATGTAGTCTCCTCCATTCGGACAATGCCGTCATAGCAATGATTCGCAACCTGTGTGTTTATATTCATTCAATAAGTTTATTTTTTCAGTACCCTGGAGGGTTATTTCTACAAAAACACCAAATATTCTTGTTGACTTGTAAGGACTGGAAAAGTTTTAACTGGTAATATGCTTGACAGGAGTCCGAGGTTTGATGCCCACTGGATTTTTCTTAGAACTGCGTTTTACTACCCATTCAGGCTTTACACTTTTATACTAACCCCGCTATCGGTTTTAAGGATTAGGAAGATTATAATATAGAGTATGTGTACACTCATTTGCGTGGAGGTAGAATGAACAGCCATTTGGGAAAACCACCCTCCTTACACACGACCGAGATTCGAACCTCGATATCACCGTCACGAAAGTAGTGTCTTAGACCATGCCAACACACAAGCGTTTTCCAAAGGATTAAATGATAGTGTTTTTATAAACGGACTAGTTTACAAACTTATATTTAGCTTAATACTAATCTAGTAAATTTAAATTTATCCTCATCAGTTAGGTTCCTTAATTATCTGATTAGTATTAGGCATGAAATAACTGTATTAGTGAATAAGTTCTTAAAATATATGGAAAGTATTTTGTAACTCACTAAAAGTGTTGGTCCATTAGTACAGATCACAGAAATAAAATACCATTATTGTATATTTCAAATAAATAACTATGTATAAATTATCTAAGGATTGTTATTGATAACAGCATTAATTAAATAAAATTAATTACAATGTATTTATTTAATAAAAAAATTATATATGAGACAAAAGAGTGCTCTATTTTGGTTAGGATCAGTATTTCCTACTCAGGTGAAGAAAATACTGTCAAAGTTATCCGTACACGATCCCGAATGTTCTTAAACAGTTTAGTAGTTTCCTGATGACCACCATTGTTGGATGGTGAGGACGCTTCCCTTGAAACCAGGTCTCCTGCTCCCCACTGAAACGTGTCCCCACCCCACACCCTTTCCCCCCTTATGATGAAACTAGTCCTCCAACAACAAACTTGTAGACTGGAGCTACGCTGATATAATTAACTGTTGGAAAATGAAGCTCCCCTTGGCTGTCGAAGGTGGTATGTGAGGTGGCGTGCGCCATTTCCAAGTTGTATTACACCCGCTTTCCAAACTCACCTGTTAATGAGGGAAAGCTACACTCTACACAGGAAGTAGAAGGAGTACTTTTGTGACAAGCTGGAAAAAAAAAGTTGTCCACCAAACGTAATATACGAGTGCAATACATCTATAAATATAATTCATGAGGGTAATATACATATACACATATATATGTATAATTTACAAGGACAATACCACTCTAAATATAATTTATGATGGAAATACATGTAGAAATATAATTTACAAAGGCAATTCAACCATAAATATAATTTCTAAAGACAGTACACATATAAATATAATTTACGTGGGAAATACACGTCTAAATATATTTTAAAAGGGCAATACAACTCTATTTATAATTTATGAGGGTAATACAAATCTATTTGTAATTTATGAGGGCAATACAACTCTATATATAATTTATAGTGGGAATACATGTAGAAATATAATTTACAAAGGCAATACAACCACAAATATAATTTCTAAAGACAGTACACATATAAATATAATTTACGTGGGAAATACACGTCTAAATATAATTTATCTTGTGAATGTATGGAGGCTTTATTTTTCAATGTCTCTTATCACCCATCCGGGTAAAACGCATACATTAATGACGCTAGTGAGATATGAATGCGTATGGTATAATTTTATTGGAAATGTAGCTAGATTTGGGGAAGAATAATGGGAAGTTATTTTAGGAAAAACTTCCCTGTGTGCACCCTACGGGGATTCGAACCCATATTTCTCTGTCGCCGGCAATCTAGTATAACATGAGAATGCCATACGATCACTGATGTGGGTATGGACAGTTTAACAGGGTGACAGGGTTACCCGAACTCATCAAAAAAGTTGTTGATATCTATTAATAAAAAGTATTTAGATGTCAATTTACCCAAAAATTATGAAACATATTAACTGTCTCCACAAATCGTGTAATTTGGTAAAAGAAGAATGTTGACTTGGGCGATTTTTCACCTAGGTACGATTACTAACTATATTTAAATTAGGTTTTAGGCCTGTCTACGAGAGGTTGATTATAATATGTACCGGCCTGACAAAAAAAACATCAATTGAACAGTGCGTGGAAGGTTGGGTTTTATTTATAACTAGGTGCACTGTCTAACGACAGGTGTTTTCCTTTTGTTAGTGAAATTATAACGCCAATACTCCCTGCTTTCTCCTTCAGCTACTAGGATTTTCTTCTTTCCTTCAAATCATTCAATATTTGAATCCTCCTTCTTCCTACACTCCTCTTTCCTTTAACCTTGCCTTCTATGGCATTGTGCAAAAGACCATCCCTCCTAACGATGTGCCCGATCCAGTTTGACTTGTACCAAAGCATTACGTCAAGAATTGTGCTCTTCTCAGCCACTCATCTTAGGATTTATTAATTTGTCACCCTGTCTGTCCAATTGATCTTCTCAAATATTACTCAGCAACACATCTCAAAGCTATCCAAGTATTTCTTTTCCATCTTCCTGATAGTTCAAGTTTCTACTCCACACAGTGCAATACTCCAAGTGTAGCATTTCATCAGTTTCTTCCTCAGTTCCAAACTCACCTTGTTGGTCGAGCCTGCTCGTGTATCTGATGCCCTGGTTGATCGGAAGTGAGATGATCTCAATGATCTCTTAGATGGGCTGTCCTGGGTAGTTTTATAACTATTTACCTGAATTCACCTTGCATCGCCTAATTGTTTGTAAGATTCTCATGATAATTAATACAGACATGTTAAAATAATATTAGTAGTGTTTGCAACGTCCTCTGTGAAATAAAGAAGAATTATAAACACAAACTTCTATAAATAATTATATAGAGCAGCTATTTATGCTTATAGCCTGGGTTTGATCTTGTGTGGGAGATAGATGGTGTATTACCTGTGTGGAGATTCATCCCATATCGTGGACGCTAGAGTTAGTCCTGGCTGTGTAACATCACGAGCTAACTGTTGTTGGTGTTCTTAATGTGTATTACGTGTCTTACCACCCGTCTGGCCTGGTCGAATATTTATAATAAAGCGCTGAAGAGCAGGAACGTAAAATGTATAGGAAATATATGCACAATTTACGACTAAAAGGGTGTGGAAAACCATTTAAGAAAACCACGTCGGTTCACCTGGGCAGAATTCAAACCCTGAACTCCCCAATGATGACAAACCAGGTAAAACGATATTGTTGCCTTTAACCACGTACTTATCATTTCTAAGTTAATGGTTATTATCATAGAGATAACTGTTTGTGTGGGTTTTTCTTACTTTTTTAGCGTATGCCAACAGGGTTTGTTGGCTAGAACATTCTTGGTCTTCTACTGGCAGCGGCGGGTATGTAAGAAAGAGTCTTCTGAGGCTGGGCTACCATGTAGGTGTGTTTACTTCGGCCCGGTGAGATGATGTGATGTGTAACTCCCGGACCTAAATCTCCAAAAGACAATATAGAGAATGAGGGTAACACACCAAACATATATTTAAATTCAAAAACATGATAATTTAGAATTACCAAAAAACATAGTGTAGAGGTAGGACGGGGGGCCACAGGCCCGAATTAGGTATAGGCTCAAGTTGAAAGTCCAATTCACATATTCCCTAAAGCATGGGGTCCAATATCTACTCAAATGTTAAATTTGTTGATAAAAAGATGACATTTAAATCTCATCAAAAAGGAGATAACAGATCTAGAGCTTAACTAAACTATTATAGCAATATTGATTAATTAAATGTTGTGGCAAAAGCGGCCTTATTAAAAATTCTAAGTATGTGCCATATCCATATATAATGTAGAAGCATCAAGAGTCTCACAATTAAATATGTGCTAATGCCATCTAGTAGCCCTTAGATAAGTTAATTTATACGTCTATTTAAACAACGCCATCTAGTGACATCAAGAAAACCAATTTAATTTAACTTATCAAAGGGATTCCACAAACTAACAGAATGGCGTGAGTCAATCATATTATTAACCATCTACAATTAAATAAAAATTGAGGTATTCAAGCCAAAAAGATAATTTGGGAAACCAATAGACTAAAGTCAAAGGCCGAAACAAAATTTTGAAAGCGCGTGAAAGTAAGTCTGCCGTTGATAGCGTTGCTCACCCAAACTGAAGCCGGTGGCATGATGACTAACTATATAGACAAAACATGCCAATTTATAGTCCTAAAAAGTCGTCACGTGATCCCAGAGATGGCTAGAGGGGAATTCAAAGGAGGGGAGAGATGGACCAATGGTACACCTGGCGCTGGCCCAGACGGTTCTAGTCGTGAAACACCAAGGAAGCATCTAATAACGTTCTACTGGGTTCTCGGTGCATCCGTAGCCTGGAACTCATGACGTCATCTGGCATGACCCATTATGCTGGCCCCTTACTGGTACTTTCTTTAGTTGAACGGGAAGGATGAAACGGGCAGGACAGGTGTAAGTTTCTTAGGGAGTAATTTTGTGATTACCATTATTTAATAATCTCATTTGTAACATATCTCAAATGTTACAAATGATAATAATAATGATAACGTGGTGCAAATATAGGTATTAAACCTAACTTAGGCCTAATTATCCAGACCATGGCAACCATATGAACGATTTCTCTTCAGGAAAAATACATGTAGTACCACTGAGAATTTAACTCTGGACTTCTAGATTAGTAGCCAGGAATGCTGAACACGATACCCAAAGGTCAACCATGACCTTTACTGATTTAACAATTAAAAACCTACATTAAAAGTTAAAATAGATATTTACACTTATTTGAGCCAGAGGGGAAATATCTGAGACTGATGCCATCTTAAGCGTCCTGTCGCTGTCGCCGCGCTTCGCAAATTATTCAACAATTTATCTCCACGTCCGCGCGATATAATGAAACAGAGACAGTAATTAAGATGTTGGAGGAACCCTCCTTAATTAATCCTGTTTATTAGTGCACGTGTTTAGAGACCTTGGGGCGAGACAAGCTTAAGTTCCATAACTCCTCCGTCCATTACCCCAAGTTTGAATAATGTCGCTTGGGTGGGATTAGATGGAGGTGAGAGGAAGATACGGGAGTTGGATAGAAAAACTCTTTTGTCCAAAAGAAATGAAATATTGCTTTAGTAGAAACGCGTTTATCTTAATTAAATTTTATATATATAATAATCTCAACAGGTCAACCTCAGTGGTCTTGGGGTAAGGTGCTCGCCTCAGGATCTGATGTCCATGGGTTCAAACCCAGTTGGAGCTGATGGATTATTATTGATTGATAAAAATCCGTAGCACACCTTCCCTCGGCGGGGAAGTAAAGCCGTTGGTCCTACGTTGATTGTAGAATGTAAAAGAACCCTGGAAGGTATGTTAAAATATCATTCAGTCAAAAAAAGGTTGGCTCTTTTGCGTTTGCTCATAGAAATTCAGCGTGGAAGGCAATAGGGAAGTACCACACTTTCTGATCTCCCCTAGAACGTGAGATTTCTGCCAGATGGTACAGTTATCACTAACCAGCTGAAGGAATGAGTGCATTCTCAGCTCAGGATGGATAAAAATCAAACCAATCTTCGGGTTGTTGACTAAGAAGAAGAAGAAGCTCAACAGTTCTTGAATATCTGTCACTAGCATAATGGAACTTGAGCAGAAACTTATAAATGATAAAATTAAGAGAAATGGTATTGGTAAAATCCCGCCAATTCTTATGACAAATATTCGAGTAATGTTGATATTATGTGTAGAAAACTAAAACAAATTAAAGTTATATATTGAAACAATATTTTATTTATTTTGTCCAAAGAAATCTTCGTCATAAAATAAAGTGCAAAAATATGGGACTTTCACTTTAATATACTATTTATTGAAAACTATTATGTTCTTGTATTTACGGATAAGAAATATAAATCCAATATCTCAACACCTGGCACAATAATTTGGTTGTGGAAATTTGAAAGTGCATGGATATACATTAAAAAAACTCTGACATATTTGAATTGTTAGCCAAAATGTATAATAACTTATTATGGACAATTTGTATTTTAGAGCTATGCACTTTACACCCAGACAGAAAGGTAATCATATTTCAACAAAAACACGTTAAATTAGCTTTAAATACCCTTTACAAAAAATTAAGCTTGAAAAGTTAACTATTGGGTCGATATACATTAGTTCAATTACCGTTGACACTTATAATCGGATTTCCAGAAATGGTTAGTTGTGTTCTGATTTTATAATGGTACTATATATCTTTAACAATAAACGATATCTAAATAAAAATAACACTAATCAAAGAAATAATAATCAATATGGGAACTATGACTGGTGGACGTTTGTTCAAATATTTAATAAAAAGTGTAATTATTTTGGTGTAAGTAAGTATCTTTTCTGTTCGGTGTTTTTAAGATTCGTAGGAGTCACACATATGTAATGAGTTTACTTGCCTAGGGCGTTAAGTTGTAATGGCTTCAACCAATATCACACCACACTAATGAAAAAGAAAAGAAAAAGAAGAATCACTTCAAAAAACTCTGAGAGGAAATAATCAACCATGTTCTTTGCTTTCTTTTCATCCTTCTTATTACAAAACGACTCGATATTTTTTTTCTCTCTTTGCTATCTAAACATGCTTGCCGGTAATTAGAATGTAGTAGACTTGATTGAAACCAGAAAATGTCCGTGTCTTCGACCAAAGCCGCCGCCCCCCTACCCCCTCTCCCCCTAGCGGCCAGCCTTGGAGAGTATTTCCCCTCATCACCCACAGGCAGTCAGTCACAAGGGCGACAGTAAAAAGACGAGGGATGGAAGAAGAAGTAAAGCTAGTGCAGAGCTGTGAATATCTTCACGGTAAAAACACACCAAGTCAATCCTGGACATGAGGTATTATTCACCAGTTCGAGCCCCGGAGATACGAAGATCTGTTTAACCCCACGTCTTACTATTGCTCAGGTTATGCGCATAAATGATTATTACACTAATTATACAGGGATGAGGAAGGAATAGTTTTAAAGTTAATATACCCTAAATTTGCGTGGAACAAGAGTGGATAACCATTTAGGAATAACCACCCTCAGTAGACCCGACTCGGATTCGAACCTTGATCTCCCCATCATCATCCCCATCATCTAACGCGAGTGAAGCCTTGGACTATTCGGTCACTGAAGCGGGCTACAAATGCATAATTTAATAGAGAAATCTAATGGCACTCATCAATTGTGCTGTAAAGTATTTAATACAAAAACCTTCACCGGTGAGCCCATGGATAAAGGTGTCAGTCTTGTCTAATATGGTTTTCTGCTTACGTGTAGGTCATTGTTCGAGCCCCAGATGGACGTGACTAGGCTTGTTTTTAATACATGATTTCCCTTATCCCAACTCTAAAATTCGGATGCATTTCCTATAAATTCTACCTTTCTAATCCTTACTTCATTTAAATGATTAAAATGTTTACATCCCAGATGGGTATTAAAACGTGATGGAAAATTGAGCAAGAAAACAAAAACAAAAATTGTATTTTTTCCTATTTCTAAACCCATGGCTACAGTATAACTGTACAAGACCCAAGCGCTAACCTTACCTGAAACAACACATAGCCCCGCTTAGGTGACCACGGGGTTTAACGCGCTTATCTCGTGTTGGACTAGACTGCCTAAGATGGGGAGATCGGGGGATCGATCCCGGTCGGATGCACTGAGGGTCGTTTTCTTAAGTGTTTTCAACTCTATATCCACGCAGATGTGGTTGCATTTCCTCTCAATTAGGCCTTCCTAATTTCCAATTCACTAGTGTAATTAATACATAGACGTGAAGCACTAACGGCCACTAAGACGCGGTGCTAAAAACACACACACACATAGCAATGAAACTCATCTTCATACCACTAGAAAGGTTACAGTCTCAATAATAAAACGAACACCTTCAATAATGTAAAATTATTTCAGTAATGGTCTAGAATCTAAACAAGGTATTTTTCATTTGTAGTTAACCTATCTAAATATTCTCCACCTCCGAGGCTGGTCCTATGTTCATAGACTCTAGTGCAACTTGAGGGGACTTTTTCTCAACTCGCGTAACTTGAGAGCTGCGTTGAAAACCTCTGACGGATATAAGGATATTCTTACCTGCAGTTGTTGATGTGAGTCGAATAGAATAAAAACCTTTTTTCTTTTCTCTTTCTTTTTGTTGTTGTTACTATTTATTTTTTCTTTGTTGAAAGATGATCGAAGGAGTGACTGACCAAGGCTAGCAAAAGTCACCAAAGTGAATATGAGCCGTACTAAAACGAAAGTTGTGTTCCTCGAGAAGATGAAAGGAGGGCAGACGGCAGACAATGGTTGCAGGAAGACTTTTCTTACGTCATATAAATAGGAAATAACTTTAAATTTAGAAAGAGTGAGAATTTTATTATTATTATTATTTATATCCAACCCCTTATTTTAGTTGATAGAGCGTCTGTGTACTGATCTGAAGGTCCATGGTTCAATTTAAGGTATGGTCAAAAGGTTAAAGTTAAATTTAATATTAAATTGGTTAAATTGGGACTTCCCCTTCGTACTGATAGATTCGCGAATGGAGGACTGTGCGGTTGATCTTTTATACAATTATTGTTACCAACATTCGACTGAATCTGTCTTTAGGATAGCTCCTCTTCATAGCTTTGTTTTAAATTTCTCTTTCGGTCAACGTGGTTCTATTATTTCGCCGTTAGATGGAAACAAATGCAAGCTGCTTTTCATCCATATGGTAAACACAGACTAACATCAAGGGGCTCCCGCATTAGAAAAGAACCAGAAACTTGAAACAGATATATATTAATTTTATACTTATATTAAACTAGCTGAAATATTCTGCGAAGACAGGATGGAGTGTTTTTAGTTTAATGGCTGTACGTATAAATTCCTCCAAGCCCTACGTTTCTTGGAGTCCAATCTGGTTGATAGTTAATTTGCGAAAAATCCTATCAAAATTCTAAAATTCCATCTTTGAGGTGCAAATGTTCGCGCACAGGGTCTACTAATTTTTAAAATTTCAGACATCTGTACATATCGCACAATGTTCATGACAGACAGACAAACTTTTAATCTTATTAATAAAAACTAACATTTGAATTAGTGCAAGAATTTTAGGTACTGTACATTATTTAATATTTGAAATTAGTTTCATCATGCATAATTAATTACAAAAAATGTGTTCAATAAATACCTTAAAATACCATTTTATATTGTTTCTTTCGCCAATTAATAAGTTTTTTATTTTATAGTGTAGTCTTTTTTTTAACTGTTGTATATCTCTAATTTATTTGTTATTTCATTAATTAATATGAAATTTACAATGTAAATCTCAATAGGACTAATGTTATGTGTTTATATATTTGTCAAAGGTCGAAAAGAGTCGATTTATGATAGTTATTAAGTCAGTATTGATAGACTGTGTGTTTTTCTAAGGTAATTTAATCATTAACATAAACATCAACATCAACATAAACAAAATTTTCGCTAGATATATTGTAAATATCAGCTTACTCATCAATATGACCACGATACCAACTATTCCCTGACCAACAAGCTAAAGTGCATAAATGTTATTTATTATTTAGCACCGTGTCTTACCACCCGTTTGGGTTATACACTTGAGTACTAATTACGCTAATGAGTTAGAAATTTGGGAGATTAAATTTAGAGGAAATGAACCCAAATTTGCGTGGAGGGAGAGTGGAAAACCATTTAGGAAACATCATCCCCAGTTCACGCGACCGAGAATCGAACCTTGATCTATCCATCCTCGACAGTCTAGCTTAACACGACTAGCGCTTAGCTAACTACGCCATTGAGGCGTGTGCATAAATGTTATAAATCCAAACGATGATACTATCGATCATTAAACGACGAGAATAATTTTGAATGTGCTTAATAATGTACAATGTTTTAGAAGAATTGAGTGTTTTTCGACAGGCCACCGTAATTTTCTAGCAAAAAAATATATACTGAAAATTGACATCTAGACACGAGATTCGAACCCGGGACCTTCGGCTTAGTACACCAATGCTCTAACCATTGAGCTACCCAGGAATCGTCCTATGTCAAAGTTCCCGGGTTCGATTCCCGTATCCAGGTGTCATTTTTCAATTTTCAGAATATGGCACCTAGATGGTGTAATCCTCACTAAAAGTATAAATAATAGCTTTGGCTATTTGAATGAAACAAAGTTTAAAATATTATAAAATGATTATGTGCCACCTCAGTGAATATATAATTTGAAGAGTTAATTTTTTTAATTTTTAATTTTAAAAAATATATCAAAACAATTTCAAAGATTAATAACTAAAACAAAATATAATATTTTATTTTTGTGTAAATTATCATTTGAAATTTAATTGAAATGTATTACGTTTTATCTTATCAAAAAAATATTCAAAAAATTCTTTATTATATTTTTAATTTTAAATACTTTTCAAACTATTTAACATTAACAGCTGTTTAATTAACTACTCACCTGCTTGATTGGCTGCATGGTCTAAGGAGTCACTAGCTCTTGACTAGATTACCGATGACAGGGAAATTGGGATTTGAATACCGGTCGGATGTACTGATGGTGGGTTTTCCTAAATGGTTTCCACTCTCCCTCCTCGCAAATGCGGCTATACTTGCTCTAAATTCAACCTCCCCATTCACAAATAATTAGCGTGATTATATAATAATATATAGCCTAAACAAGCAATAAGACGTGGTGCTAAAAATAATGTAACTGCCAGCTCGCTGAGCATTTGTAATTATTTAAAGCCGCCGTGAAATGATATCGCAAGCAACTATTCTTACTGTCCCGTGTAAGGCGGGACAGAATAGCTTTTTTCAAATAGGAGTAGTTGTTCTTTTGCGCTGTGATTTACTATATGTTCAGATTATACACACTGAGTATGTTAACATCTTTTGTAATATTATTTGATATTAGTGCCCCACTTGTTTCTATTTTAATTACCTAATAACAGTTCATCTTTGTAATATGTCATAACTTGTCCAACAACTCAAAGAAAACTCAGTTGGTGGGTGATCTTTTCAAACTATGAAAAAAAACTAAATCAAATATATAGTAATAGTATCGGGGGTACAAGTAGTGTATATAGTAGTAGCAGTATTGGGGTAGTAGTGGTGACGGTGATGGTGTGGGCAGGGGTAGGGGTATGGGTAGGAGTAATGGTGGTGGTGGTGGTGGTGGTGGTGGTGGTGGTGGTGGTGGTGGTGGTATACTTACATTTCAATTATATCTTCTATCAAAGTGTTCTGGTTGTGTTCAGTAAAGACACCTTAAGTTCTTATGGTTCATTAATAAATTGTTATTTTTTAAACTATAAAAACCTAGGTGAAAAATCAATGACAGATTACATTTAAACACCATAATATATGGTTTAATGATTCAAGAGCAGACATATATTAAAAGAATGTAATGTTTACTAAAACTCATGAAACTAAACTTTTCGGTGATACATTTTTACTTTTTTTTATTACTAAAAGCTGTGTGGATAAAAGTCATCTGATTTCAAAAATATCAAAACATATGTTCCGAAAGGTTAGTACACATCAGTCCGTCTGTCATTCCAATGTCAAAAACTGTTTGTTTGAACATTAGCAATTTTTATCTCAATGCTTAGTTATACTAAATCATGTTTCCTCTCCGAGATATGTTTTCTCCAGCATGCCTCTAAAACAAACTACAGCGGCGCTGTGAAATGTATCATCGTAAGAGGACATGTTTGTTTTTCAACTTCTTATCTGACGAAGATTTCACTGTGCTTCATTCACTTTCTACACCAACAAACGGGTGGGGAAGCGGTAACCTTCGAAACATGATGAAACAAAAGACGCTCGAAAGATAAAATGGAGACAAAAGCGACGGAGGGTTGAATAGATGCAAGAACGGAGCAACATCATGTTGTTTTGTTTTCTAACACCCTTCCGTTGTTTTTCATTTTAAGAATGTAAAGTTAACAGGAGTAATGTAATAAAAAGAAACACGGCCTACTATTGCTAGATTAAGGAACCAAATTTGAGTTGTGGTGGGATTGTTATCCCTTCCTGCAGCTTCGGGGGTAACTGGTTGGTGTCATGACGACGGTGACGTTGTGTTTCGACACGTATGGGTAGGGGTAGTAAAAAGGTCGGTGAGAGTGTTCCGGCAACGTGAGTCGTGGTGGGAGGTAGGATAGAGTCCTGACAACGTGATTCACGGTGGGAGGTAGGATAAAGTCCTGGCAACGTGATTCACGGTGGGAGGTAGGATAGAGTCCCAGCAATGCGAGTCACGGTGGGAGGTAGGAGAGAGTTCCATCAACGTGAGTCACGGTGGGAGGTAGGATAGAGTCCTGGCAACGTGATTCACGGTGGGAGGTAGGATAGAGTCCCAGCAATGCGAGTCACGGTGGGAGGTAGGAGAGAGTTCCATCAACGTGAGTCACGGTGGGAGGTAGGATAGAGTCCCGGCAACGTGAGTCACGGTGGGAGGTAGGATAGAGTCCCGTCAACGTGTTTCATGGTGGGAGGTAGGATAGAGTCCCGGCAACGTGAGTTGCGGTGGGAGGTAGGATAGAGTCCCGTCAACGTGGGTCACGGTGGGAGGTAGGATAGAGTCCCGGCAATGCGAGTCGCGGTGGGAGGTACAGGATGACGGCGGAAGGAGAGGGAGTTCAGACAAAATTTCTCTTTACAAAACACAATTTATTAGAGTACAGTGGGTAACTCGTCATGGACGGCTCAGAGAACATGGACTGTGGAGCGAACCAGACAGTAGATAGGGAGATTGGCGCGGCCTGTGCAAGTGTGGAGGAAAGATACAAGGTCCGACTGAACAGTGAGGCACAACAAGATTACACAGTTTTTGTAATTTCACGTTAAAACACACTCTAGATAAAGGAAGCAGTGTTTGCTGGGTATTATTCTAAATTTCAAAATCAACAATATTTTTATTTAAAGAAAAACAGAAATTGCATATTTGTTGGTGTTCATGTATCCATGGATTACTATACGTCCAGGCTAACCGGATATGTAATATTATGGAGTAAGAACGAGGAAAGTATAATATATATAAAATGTACCCGCATTTGTATGAAAGGATGGGGGGAAACAATTTATGGTAATCATATCAGTACACCCGTTTGGGAATCAACCCATGGCTTCCCTACCACCAGCCTGCAAGATCAGACGAGAGTAGCATATAAGTACGTGTACCCACTGATGAGAGCAGGGCTGCGTCTAGGGGGTGTGAGGGAGGAGGAGGGGTAGCAAAGGGGGCAATTACCCTGGGCCTCATATTCCAGGGGGCCACATTTCCTCCAAAAAATATTAAATTCAATTACAGTTAGTATTCTAAATTTCGCGTCAGATAGTGTACAGATAATTAACAGCAATAAGTATTCACTTAGTGAGAGTATTCCATCCAAGATTCCTGAAAACCTAAACTTTATGTAATTTAATATTTACGTTATTCGAGTAATGTGCCGCAGTACAGTAGAATACTCCACCATTGTGCTACCACTGTCGGTCTAAAGAAAACTAACATTGCAAGGGTGCAAAGAAGAATTTACTTTTGTAAAATTAGTTTGTTTGCATTTAATAAAGTACAGTCCTTTAATAGGTTGATCAATATTAAATAAAATATGATAAATTGTGAAGTACTTAACATTTGTAACGGTACTAGTTTAGTACGTTACAATAAAGCGACCCCACCCCGCCTCATCTTAACCTACAAGCATAAAGGCCTAACTTCAACACGTCCTAATTCGACGAGTGGGGCAAATCCACCCTGGTGTCTCAACAGGTGATTTTCCGGTCGGCCTGGTCACAAGTGTCTGATGGGTGACTGTAAACTCTTGAAAAAATAATTAAACATTTTAAGAAGAGTGATGGGAAAATATAACCAAGAAGTTTAACAGTCAAAAACAAACTTTGTTTGTTTTATTTTGGACATAATAAAAGGTAGATACATAATTAGAACAAAATATAACAATATGGCGTGAAGCGCTTATCCTCTCAGAATTATATAACTCTTCTGAGATAAAGGAATTATTTGACATTACAATATCTGAAAATAGGAAAGAAACATATAGCTATAAACTGGTTGTCAGTACAACAGTCATATTAATCGTCATCATGGAAGTATATGCTTCCTTCCGTTTGAGCATTAAGGGCAAACAACGATACTGCATCGCAACCCCTAACATACATCTAAATTTAGGCAATAATAAGAAAAACAAATACGCGCTTTTAGATCTAAAGAAATCAACATAACGTTGAACCAAAATAATAAAAAGAATAAGACGTTAGGCCAAGCCTCAGACATAACACACAAGCGCCTTGTGCTCTAATTAAAATAGATAACTAGATTGCCCCTATGTACACTAAATATGCAAACAATAACAAGAAAGGACGGGTGGTAAGCCCGAGACGCAGAATTTGCCAAAGTGTGGCGGAAATATATATACATAATGTATATATATAACCAAATTAAATATTACTATTAGAATGAATTAAACCTCGTATGAGGAGAGAGAAAGCAAGCGCATTCGCAATGACCTGCGCGAAACCTTTCATAGTTCTAAGTTTAAATAGTTATAAGCCCTAAACAACAATTTAGACAAGATATCCCCCCTTACGCCAAAAATGGAATATTGTACATTAAATAAATCACGGCCCCTAGTCGCCGTCCTCACCTAGGTCAGTCGGTGGTATAATAAGTGACCATTGAAAACCCGCATCCCAATATATACTCATTATTGTACCCCCAGAGAGAAGGGGCAAGGGAAGGAGGGGGTAAGCCGATAGAACAAACATGATATCAAAGGATGGATCTGGCAACAGGTAAATTATTTCAGATGATCCTAGCGGTGGAAGTGATAACTTGGTCTGGCCACGTGGAACCTCATACGTTTCCGGCCGGCCGCGGATCGAGCCCCGAGCAGTCAGTCGGTCGAAAGCTCCGCTCAGTCAGTTGTGCCAGTTGGAGAGTGAAGGTTAGAGCTCGTGCTCTTGTGTTGGAAGTTCATGACGGGTGGCGGGTGAGTGCCGGCCCATTTGATATAACATTAACTTGTAACTCTTTACATGACTACCGGGACAACATTCTAGACGTGGGCTCGAACAAACCTGCCCTCTTGAGGAGAGTGGAACCAACCACCAAATCATCGCCTGATCACCTGCGTCATCAGTGACTCCAGTTAAAAAGATCACTGACAACAAACCTGGGGTGATCTTGATGGAGACGCGATGACCAAACGGAGAGCGGGAAGAGAAATGGTCTACGTGTCCAAGGGATGGCAGTGGTGTACCAACGTGACGTCACCGGCTAGTTTCAACTTCTCCCACCATTGTATCCCTTGGCAACGAGACGCTATAAATATGGCGACACTGAAGAGAACGTTGACTATTTGATTCGGCATCACCGAGGATTGACTACTATTTGATTCGGCACCACCAAGGGTGGACTACTTTTGGAATCTGCACCACCATGGGTGGACTTTTTTTTTTACGTAATGTACACTACCAGGAAAGTTGTAAAACTGTGTAAATCTTCATTATTCTTATTTAAATATTGGGGTTATAGGTAATTTAAATTAAGACTCTAAATTTTTTACGTCAGAAATAGACTTGTAATTTTTGGTTGAAATATGAGTATTACCATAGAGAACATTTCTTACAAAATCTATTATTTTGGTATCGCCCCTCAGGCGCTTGCTTCTTTAATTCATTTGTAAATACTTTATAATTTCTGTTCGTGCACAAGTAAGTTTTGTTGAGGTGCATTTAAATTTAATTTAAAATCATTTAAATTCATTCTTTTGTTTTCTAATATTTATTTAACGTAAATGTTGCTGTTTGTCTTAAATTTAACTTTAAATTTTGCAAAGTCTTTTAACATGAATATTAATTCTGTAACCATTGTTGATTGTCATTTATGCCGGGATTTACTAAAAGACTTCGATTATGTCGTTTCAAGGAGTCCCGCGAGAGATTCGACTTACGGTCTGAAGCCGAACTCTTGCGTTTGTTTAAAATGTAATGTTATAACGTAACAGTTTCAATTAATATGTCAATTTTTGTCTTTAGAAGCTCAGACATTTTTTTAATAGCTACCCGCCTCGGTGGCGTAGTTGGCTAACGCGCTTGTCGTGTAGAGCTCGACTGTTGAGGACGGGGAGATCGAGGTTCGAATCTCGGTCAGGTGAACTGGGGCTGGTTTTTCCTAAATGGTTTTCCACTCTCCCTCCACGCAAATGCGGGTTCACTTCCTCTGATTCAACCTTCCCAATTCCTAATCTATTAGAGTAATTAGTACTTAAAGCGTATAACCCGAACGGGTAGTAAGACGCGGTGCTAAATATTATTATTATTTTAATAGCTAAAAATTAGGGTTCTTAAAGCTACTCATTGTTCATAATTATGTGTAAAGATTAATATTTGTTTTCTATTACTATTTTAAGTAAACATGGTCAATTCGACTCATCCTGTTATTCTATTGTTTCTCGTTGAAACAATCTATTGTACAATGTTTTTCAACTACAGCTACAAGTTGACCCTTAAGGCCACATGAATTATTGTTGTCATATTTTTCAATAAACTATTATTCTCACTCTTGCCATTACTGCTTTCTATTATTTTATATGTTAGCTTACTCCCTCCCTTGTAGTATTTTTGGTGGCCTATTACTATGAGGTAACAGAGAGGGTGTAACACATAAGAACTGAGTACGTATCAATATATTATAATGGCTTAGTGCTAAAACTGAAAATCTGCCTTATAAAAGGAGGCCTCCAATTTATTTATTTTTTTTGCCCGGGTCTCACATTTTATTAAAATGTCCCTGGATGAGGGTTCTGTTTAATTAATGAGTTTTGTTTTATAATAAATATAAATAAAGTATATACTGTTTGTATAGCAATATTTCCAAATGGTTTTGTATTATTCTATTATGAAAATAAGTGGTTTCACTTGAAATTATTTCATAGACATACACGAACAGCACATCGTAAGGCTGTATAAAATATAATATTGAGAGAAATACATTTGTTAATATCCGGTAAATATGTTGCAGTTTGTATTTTGATCCAAACCTTAACAATTAGCTCAGACGCTGCGAGCTATTTAGCTTATTTCTGTTTAGTTTAAACCAAAGAGTACGGGCATATTAGTTAAATACACGTTTTATAAAATTAGTCAAAATACTTTTTTTAACATGTGTTTGCCAAGTTTGATGGAGATGAGCATAAATTAGCTTATTTTTAAGGTTTACTTTTATTTAGCGTCAACCTCACAATCTTACCTCTCTGCGCTACCTACTGAAAAATTAAAACAATTAAGCTCGATGTTTTGTGTTAGTTTCTCAATTACCTGGTAGTGACATTTGTATAGATGTTCGAATAAATTCGTGGGGATATAATAACTGAGCAAGCAAATGACAGATGAGATTGATTAGTCCATTTTCCCACCGATGCGGTGGTTAAATAATAAATTATCAGGTATCTGTCAATAAACCTAAAGTATATCATATAAACCTATTTGCAGAATAGTTTTTTTTAATAAACACCAAATTGTAATGAAATCTAGATTTTTGAAAATTCACAAATATTTTGTTATTAATCATTAGATGAAACATTCAAGCGCTGGCTCAAAAAGATGACTATAAGTTTGTTTTGGTAAAAACAAAAACCTAAATAACTATGAGCTCTCATGGGCATATAGATAATGTTGGGGAGTGGGGAGGTAGAGTACAAGTCATAAGTTTATGACATCATTATATGATTTACTACCAAACGCTAAGAAATAAGAACATTGTTAAATTATACGTGGTGACCTTGTGGTCTAGGGGTTGTACCCAAAAAAAAATAAAAAAACCAACCTTCCTGGTACCAATAATTTTATTCACACATCGATAATGAAACATTGATATATTAATGTTCACAAGTATAGCTTACAATAGACAGCTCTTCTGAGCAGAAGAGAGCAAACATTGTACACAATCTGCCATTAGGGCAAAGTCGTGTCTACATTGGGTGAAGTGTACATTTGCAGCGTTAAACGCGGCTAGCAGAAATTTGGAAACATTAACGTATATCATGAACAAGTGAACAGTTTCCAAAAGTTCATGCGCGCAACGCAAATAAGACATTATAACAACCATAAGTGAACAGTTTCCAAAAGTTCATGCGCGCAACGCAAATAAGACATTATAATAACCACATGTGAACTGTGTCTTAAATGTAATAACGTTAAGAGCGACTAAGACGATATTCCCCTAGAGAGTAGCCTCCATAGCCGTTTAGACCCAGTGTAAAAGTCCAATTACAACCAAATAACAAGCCAATATATAGTATCAGAGATAGCTACGCTAACCTCAAACATGCCTATAAAAGGTAATACATTCTTGATCGTGGGATTCGCGACCAATAGGAACAGGACAGGACAGAGATGCAGGTGAGAGGGAAGAAGAATGACACGTGCTTTTGAACCGAACTATTGACGGGCAAGAACTCCATGATATCACATTAGTTTGCGAATATCTTCTGCCGCGTCGGTATGTTCTTGTTGTCGCAGACTCGGTTGGATTGTCCGTGGTCCATGATTCAGGAAACCAGGGAAGTCCTTCAAATGGTGTTTCGTAGCGTTTCTTGCAAACGTTACAGGGTAAGGTGTTGGACTTCTGTGCTAGGGGTGCGGGGTTCAATCCTAGGTCCAGGCACAGATTTATCTGATTGCCAAACCCTTCTTTCACCTCTGACAAGACGTGTATTAATCACAACTTGTGAATGGGGTGAATGCCAGTCCTCCACCGTGGTTCGGATTCCACGTTAAACTGTAGGTCCTCCATTTCATCTCACAATCACCCTACCATTACACATTAGCGTAAGTGCATATAACCCGAACGGGTAGTAAGACGTGGTGCTAATAATAATAATAATAATAATAATAATAATTTATACAGTGGTGGTGAAAATTTATTTACGTGGGGGTTTTTGTCACAAAATACATTTTATGGGACTTTCTACCCTTTTCCACCCCAGCTAATGATATAAAATTGGATTTTCCTAAATGATATTTGGAGTGGCCTTCATTTGGCGATTTTTTTTAAAATTATACTCTTTTAAAAGCTATCTAGAAAAGTGGTCCCCCAGAAATTGTTTGAAATTTTGATATTCTTAGAGGCTGTTTGGAGTAGTCCTACTTCATCAAATTTTTTAAAAATTGGATGCCTCTAGAAGCTATTTTAAGGAGTACTCACCTCCATTTTTTTAATATATAAATTGGATATACTCTAAGCTTATTTAAATAGTTTCTCGTCTGATTTTTTTTAAATTAGATGCTTCTAAAGTGGTCATACCGAACCAAATTAAAAAATCAGCTCCATTTGGAAATGATCTTCACCTGGATTAAAAAAATAAAAAGATGCTTCTAGAAGCTATTGAAAGTGTACTTCTCCGGACATATTTTTGAAAATTGAATGCATCTATAAGATATTTAAGTTTGATACAAGGCCATCTTGAGCTTCATAATAAAAATTTCCGAAAGTTCCCTACTCCCATTTCGGATCTCTGTAACAAATAAATACAGTACAAAATTATATAAAATTTGTCAGAGTTTAATGAACTTTTTCTCTGAAGCCACACTAGCCCCAAACAAGGCGAATAGATGATGAATCCTCGTCACACATACCAGGGTAGGAGGTTTGAAATCTTGCCGACAGACATCGCAGCTATGAGGGATTATCCCCTGGAGCCAGTATCGGACATCAATATGTAATATAATATTCATGACAAGACAGAGACACCGGAGGGGCTGACACTACTCGCATTTGCTCCCAGATCAACGGGCGCGCTGCTATACTGGTGTTAGGATGACGTGACTCTCAATATGAGCGCGCTGTTATACTGGTGTTAGGATGACGTGACTCTCAATATGAGCGCAGCTGCTATATTGGTGTTAGGATGACGTGACTCTCAATATGAGCGCGCTGTTATATTGGTGTTAGGATGAGTGACTCTCAATATGAGCGCGCTGCTATATTGGTGTTAGAATGACGTGACTCTCAATATGAGCGCGCTGTTATACTGGTGTTAGGATGACGTGACTCTCAATATGAGCGCGCTGTTATACTGGTGTATAGGATGACATGACTCTCAATATGTGCGCCCTGCTATACTGGTGTTAGGATGACGCGACTCTCAATATGAGCGCTCTGTTATACTGGCGTTAGGATGAAATGGCTCTCAATATGATCACGCTGCTATATTGGTATTAGGATGACGTGACTCTCAATATGATCGCGCTGTTATACTGGTGTTAGGATGACGTGACTCTCAATATGAGCGCGCTACTACACTGGTGTTAGGATGACATGACTCTAAATATGAGCGCGCTGCTAGACTGGTGTTAGGATGACATGACTCTAAATATGAGCGCGCTGTTATACTGGTGTTAGGATGACGCGACTCTCAATATGAGTGCGCTGTTATAATGGTGTTAGGATGACGTGACTCTCAATAAGAGCGCGCTACTATACTGGTGTTAGGATGACGTGACTCTCAATATGAGCGCGCTGTTATAACTGGTGTTAGGATGACATGACTCTCAATATGTGCACCCTGCTATACTGGTGTTAGGATGACGCGACTCTCAATATGAGCGCTCTGTTATACTGGCGTTAGGATGACAGGACTCTCAATATGTGCACCCTGCTATACTGGTGGTAGGATGACGCAACTCTCAATATGAGCGCTCTGTTATACTGGAGTTAGGATGACGCGACTCTCAATATGAGCGCTCTGTTATACTGGTATTAGGATGACGTGACTCTCAATATGATCGCACTGTTATACTGGTGTTAGGATGACGTGACTCTCAATATGAGCGCGCTACTATAATGGTGTTAGGATGACATGACTCTAAATATGAGCACGCTGCTAGACTGGTGTTAGGATGACATGACTCTAAATATGAGCACGCTGTTATACTGGTGTTAGGATGACGCGACTCTCAATATGAGCGCGCTGTTATAATAGTGTTAGGATGACGTGACTCTCAATAAGAGCGCGCTACTATACTGGTGTTAGGATGACGTGACTCTCAATATGAGCGCACCGTTATAATGGTGTTAGGATGACGTGACTCTCAATAAGAGCGCGTTACTATACTGGTGTTAGGATGACATGACTCTAAATATGAGCACGCTGCTATACTGGTGTTAGGATGACATTACTCTCAATATGAGTGCGCTGTTATACTGGTGTTAGGATGACGTGACTCTCAATATGAGTGCGCTACTAAACTGGTGTTAGGATAACATGACTCTCAATATGAGCACGCAGCTATACTGGTGTTAAGATGGCGTGACGTCCAATATGTGCACACTTATATCCTAGTGCTATGATGATGACATGATATTCAGAAAAATCACAATGCTATACTGGTTTTAGAAAGACCAACTCAGAGTATATGTCAATTGATATACTAGTGTTAGGGTAGCGCAACTCCTATTATACATTTACTGTTATAATAGTGTTAAAATAGTGTGACCTAAACATGGGTTTTCCTTCTATACTGAACGGGGCCACCTATCAAAGCGTTGAGACACGTTTCAGAATAGTATAAGCCTTACGATAATTTAAGAAGTGGTTTACTATTTCCAAATATGACTCATACCAAAGTGGAGAGGATATGATTAAAAAACTTAAATTTAAAGTTTCATAATATAAACATATTTATGAAAAAGTTAAATTAACTCGTTTTCAACGATATTTCATGAGTCATATCGCAGTTTTAATATAACAATAAATGGTTAGAAGTATATTATCTAGTCTTATTAAAAACAATCAAGTCATATATTTGATATTTCCCTTTGGTAGGCGACACCTTTAAATACCACGACTCCTTAGCCGTAATTGAACCAAGATTATTTTATTTATTTTAAATGCATTCCTTAAAACCAACACTGGGCATGAATGAATCAAAAATGATGATCTAAAAGATAGTCAGCCATTAGAAAAGTTTAATTTAATGCCTCGGTAATAATTTTTTGTGAAAATACTTCGTACATCCCACAAGATGGAGTTTTATCATTTCATCCACACATTTTAATTAATTAATATTTAAATAGTAACCATTTTTTATGTAAGTTACTCTTTCTCTAGTCAACAAAATTACATTATATTACAAATACTTCACTGTCCTTGTCTTTCTCTGGACTGACAGGAATTTCCGGCGGAACTTAAAGTGGTAAAACCTATACAGTAGACTGTTTTGGAAGGAGGATAAACAAAGAATGTTGACCAGGTTCTAGGTTACAGGTTCTTAAACTATGGGTCACATCCCCTCTGGAGGTCACAAAAGTGATTCTAGGGTTCGCTTCAAACATTGACAAACTTGAGTAATTTATTTATTATAGAAATATTGACAAAATTATAACATAATACAAACATTTTTCTTATGAGAAGGAGTCATAAATAGACAAAGTTAAAGCATTTGTGTTCTAGGTGATGATAACTCAATCAAATTTTCCCTAATACTTAGCACTGCCAGGACGTGTCAGTGTGTCGTTCGTGAATTTCATTTTAATTTCTCCTAATTATAATAAAAACAATTCATATTTTTATTTTAAATATCGTACTCTATAACGGACCATGGAACGGCTTGTTTTTTTTAAAATTAATACGCTCTTTCGTTAGTCAAATGCACGTGAGATACTGGAACAGGAATCCGATGTAAAACAAGGACGTGATATTATTGTCAAAGAAATATAAAACTCTTTTATGTATAAAATACTTTTTTTTCTGTTGCATCTTAGTACCCGTTTAGGTCACACCCATACATCGATTATGCTAATGAAATAGGGACGAAGAAGGTCAAATTTGGTCTCAAATGTACCCGCATCAATATGGAGGGAAAGTGTGAAAAAAATTAGGAAATAACACATTCAATACAACCATCAAGGATTAGAACCCCGATCTCCTGTCATAAGTTATCCATATCTCCTTCTATAATGATCTTCGTCAAACTATCATGACTGTATCAAACTTTTCTCTGCTCTTTACCTTTTCAAACCTTCCTTTATTCATTTTCTAACTTAATTAATTCCAGAGCAGACCCATCATCCAAAATTTAAGACAACAATTTATCACCACAAATAGAAAGCCACTATTTTATCAAATACTTTGACCATGCCAGGAAACTAACTCTAGGATCTTAGGTCGACAAATAGACGCACTTACGACTGAGCTGAAGTTTCAGACAATTTTTTTTAAATTCAAGCTTATTTCTTAATTTAAAAACATCAAATGTATTTTAAAATCGTGGTCCTCTAATTCAGGAACCTACTCCCCTCTAAGAGACTATTGCCCTTCTGGATGTAACTCGGAGCGTGCTCTTCACTGAATCAATCAAGTCCTCATTAGCAACGTCTCATGGTCCTTGTAGACAGACTTCGTTATCCTCTTCACAGATCCTTCTCGTCGGGGCTGTGAATCCGATTACAGCCAATTAGACGAACAAAGAGGGGACGAATCGAGTATCTCTGGGCTATCTCTCCGGGTCCCAGTCAAATATGAAGATATCCGCGGTACAGTCTCGGATACGTAACGTAATGTGACTGCCATGAGTAAGCTATGTTCGGTTACGAGTTGGTGTCTGTGAAATACTTTTATATTCCTTAAAACATGGTATTTAGTGGACCAATAAGAATATCTAATAAAGAAACATTCCCATTTATTAAGGCAAGGTTTAAAATAACGTGAATATTAAGTTCAATATGTTTGCAGTTTTTTTTAAACACCTTCAGGACAAAATAATGGAAATATTTCCTAAGTATAAGTGTTTAATTTAATTTTCTATACACACTCGTATTTATATCAACAGTTCCTAAATATTGGTAATAAGCATCAAGGCATTTGACGTACTGCCTGACCCGTGAAGAGATGAACTGATTCGTGGCGTCAAGAATACACTTCGTGGTGTATTGTGATGGTTGACAAACCTACCCTCGAACCCCCTTTCCTCTGTCGTGAAGCTTGCTTGCACATGTTTGTATGACCTGGAACACTCGGTTATGGAAAATATCGGCGCTGCACGGCACGTTGTAAGTTTTTTGTTTTGTTAATTTACATTTTGGTTTAGACTCACTTTATTTCTTTTACGTATAATTATTTTAACGATTAATTTCAGATTTAATAGTGTCTTCTTTGAAATATGTTGCAATACCTCGTTTTCTTAGATTTTATTATTCAAAATAAAAGTTTCCAATATTTATGGCCGTGGGGTTGGGACTTATATGTTTTTTATTGTCACACATGATTTATCATGCTTTAATTGCATAAATATGTTATTTGTTTGTCTTGTTCCGGATAAAATGGGTCGGGGCGAATCTTGTTATTTCCCTCCTTCATTTTGTTAAATGCGTGTTTTATATTGTTGTTCTTACGTCATTGTTGTAATACTTACAAAAGGATAATCTCCTTGGAGGCTTAGAATGTATCAGTAAACTGTTCCTTCTTTTAAATATAAAAACACTTATGGCACCTCATGTTTACCCTTTTACTTATATTGTCTGTGGGTACATTATTTTCAAAGCATAGAGATTTTAATATGCATAAAATTAAACTAAATGTATCTACTGAATCAGTTTTTTTATTTGTCCAAACAATGTTTGCTTGATGAAAAATATGGACTTTAACTCGTATTCTATTCCATTCCACCCTAATGTGGGGTATAGCGGACGCGAGAAAGGGTCAGTGTTTTAGAAGTTTTTATAACCAAACTTTTTTTTGCCAAAATAAATCAAATAATGCTTCAGTTTAATTTTCTTCGCGTGATGACCTCAATATTTCTTGACTATCTGTCAAAGGCGTCCTAGAAATTAATGACAACTTTTCTCTTTATTTAAAAAGTCTGTCATCAAATGCTGTTATGCTCATGACACATATTCAACAACAGCTGTTGATATCACCATTTGAAGAAAATTAAACCATGTTTCTACTGGAGTAATATTTTATTTGTTTTGGGTAAAAATGTTTTGCTATAAAAACTGCAAAAACACTGACCTTCGCTCACGTCCCCTACATTCCCCCGTCCCCCTTAAGAATACTTGCGAACACTGGCTGTAAAATTAGTCACACAGACTACGTATGATCTTTTATATATGTACATTTTACGATTTTTACGTATATCTGGGAATACTTCAATATCGCTACAAATATACTTCCCCTATCTGTGGTTACTATCTTGCCCGCAATGCAGAAATGTAATTACATGTGTTTGGTAAACGTTCGTATATTTTCTGTGTTTATTTAACGACCATAGAAAATGTAGATAGACGTATTTCATATGTGACGCATGCATGCACACATACACACACAATTGATGTGGTGAAGCTTAAACATGAGGTAGGCCTAATATGCCTATTAAATTGTGGGGCAATCAACCGTTGTAATCCAATCAATGTTGATAAACCTATCAAAACAGTTACAGGGACGCTGAACCAACAATGAGAATAACGCACAATACATTTTTTTAAATATTATATATTTTAGTAGAAGACTGATAAATTTAACAACCATACAAATCCTATTGTATTATTTTACTCACATACAAACCTACATCCCTAGTTACGGTTTATGTCCACTCATGTCAAAGATCCAGGTGGTTTGATTCTATTTTTCGCTTAAAAGATTTAATTTTTTGTGTTTGCATAATAGACTAATATGAATATCTTGCATCCATTGCATATTAACGTAGACATTTTTATTCGTGTGTACGTCCAGCAAAAGTGCCATAATTGACTTAATGTGGGATAGAAGGAATTCCGGCTGTTAAGATGATTGCAGTTTATATGGCAAAAATCATGTTAGGCCACGTTTAGTTTAATTATTTCATACACTAAACAATTTTTCCTGCAGTAATCCCATTTGACATGTTGGGAATATTAGACGGCTCTAAAATAAATGTGTAGTGACTTGTTCGCTCTTTATCTATTTCGTTTTTTATATCCAAGTTAGTCAGTCCCTCTGTCCAACAGTCCTGTATGCTTACGCCGTTGTTCTATATTCCATTTACGGTAGGAATTACTCTCTGAAAGGTCTTTTTTCCTACCAATATCCTACTATATAGTAGATTTATGGTAAGGAAAAAGGCCTTTCAAGAAGTCAACTCCTACGGTGAATGGAATATAACTATCTCGAACTGGTGCAAGAGCTTATTCCCGTACACCTACGATGTCCTCAAGCTCCTAATGGATTAAGGTGACCTGGTGGTCTAGGGGTAAGGTGTCAGACTTCTGTGCTGGGGTCCGGGGTTCAATCCTCGGTCCCGGCACAGATTTATACTGATTACCAAACCCTTCCTTCCCATCTGACAAGACGTGTATCAATCAATCACAACTTGTGAATGTGTGGAATGCCAGGCCTCCACTGTGGTTCGGATTCCACGTTTAACTGTAGGTCCTACATTCCATCTCACAATCACCCTACCATTACACATTAGCGTAAGTGTGTATAACCCGAATGGGTAGTAATACGTGGTGCTAATAATAATAATCCTAATGAATTAGTTTCAATTCCTATTATAGTTCGTAAAGTGTGTCTTTAATCCAATTTTTCTTTCTTAGTTCCAAAACGCTGATGTATATATATAGAAATTGAGCTGATAGTAATAAAATATTTGCTCTATTATTACTGACTGTTTTCATTTGTCTGGCTGATTCAGGTTTACAACACAAATAAGAAGCACACATCTGTTATATAACATTGATATTACCTAAATGTTAGTAGTCACTAACAAACCTATGGTAAAACAAATTCAATTCCAGGAAATAATGAACATAATTTATGAACACATGAGCATTTTCTGTGATGTACCAAAAAATATTACGTTTCGTTAAAAAAAAATCAGGGACTTGATAGTAACTAACTATATGATTATAACTATTATTTAAAACCTGTCCCACGATGTCTTATGCCCACTAAGTCCCCAAGAAATTGTAAAGCTTTTTCTTTACTTTCTAAACTAGCTACGATGCACAAATTTTGCAATTACAGCTTTCGGCTGTAGCCTTTATATTTTAGAAATATAGATTGTAAATTAAATTAGCTTAGTTAGAATATATATTTTCTTGTTCTAATTTTAATTCCTAATTTAAAATGGGGCCTTTTGAATATTTTGAAAATATCTGATTTCTAGGTACGTCCTTGGAAATTTGTTGGGGGAAAGCCCAGTAATATTTTTGTCCCTTTATTAAAATATATGGATATGTTGAATAATACATAATTTGCTTGTTATAGGAATGAGATACTAGAATATTCAAATCCTTCAGGATATTTTAGGCTAGAGTATTCGAGAAAATACTGGATTCATGATTCGAAAAATATAAAATGTAACATATATATATATATATATATATATGTATATATATATATACTGTCTAGTATCCTATTTATTTAAAGCTAGATTTAAAAGTATAAACTTTTTTAAATGACATGTTCAACTGAGGATTATTCAGTGAACCGCTGGAGCTCTGAGTCGCATTGTGGTCGTTCAGGGATTCCGAATTATTTAAAGATTGATTTGTTATCTTAAAACAAATTCTAAACCAAAATAGAGTCAAAATCTGTCAATACACAATTAATTTAAGTTCGATGATATTTTTTAAATCCAATCAAAGATAAAATTAGCAGATTTTCAACAAAATTTTACCGGAAATGAAACAATTCTTAGATTAACATAAATAGCGAGTACATAGATGTAACCTTCCTCAAGCAGATAAAAGAAAACGCATTTAAAAAAAAGGCAGCAGCACACAATTTTCAAATTAATATTTAGTAGTGTCACAGTGATTTAGAAACTTCAAAAATGTCAATCTAATAACCAATACTGCA
The DNA here is from genome assembly GCA_902151425.1 of Timema shepardi. Classification (NCBI taxonomy): domain Eukaryota; kingdom Metazoa; phylum Arthropoda; class Insecta; order Phasmatodea; family Timematidae; genus Timema; species Timema shepardi. Next base: position 135,370 of record CABFVX010000547.1, read on the forward strand.
ATGTTTGGATATGTCCGGTGCTCTTAATGGTTTAATATAAATTTAGAGAAATCGAGCAGTTAATATGAACTATAAAGTCTAGAGAGAGATTGGAAAACAAATGTATTGTAAAAAAAACCTAATGAATGTTCTAGGGCCTGAGCTTGAAATCAGAACTAAGAATACCAACCGTGAACCAACTTTATTATGGAGAAAGCTAACTCTTTTACATATAATTGTACATGGGAGATCAAAATCATCTCAACACGTCCATACCAGACTCGGCCTTGAGTAAGGGACGAATCATGGATACCTCAGTGGTAGAGCATTGATACGTGATAAGTCAAAGGACCCGGACTCGATTCCCTTGTCCAGTTGTCATTTTTCAAATTTACGAATACAACTTTGTGATAGTAACAAGATTCTTCAACGTTTTTGTTTTCATTATTGGTAAAAGTGTTCATCTTTTTACTCCTTCTCAACCCCTTGGAGATAGAAGTATTGTTTTAATTTACATTCATTACCGTTTCCAGCCTGGGTCAGTTTATTTTTATTAAAATCATTTATTTTCCTTTACCGGCTTGCTTGGCCTGTCATAGCTTTATATGCCTTATTATCCAACTTAAGACTAGGACAGACACAACATCCAATCCCCGGTATATAATTCACTTTAAAAGGGTAAATCCACATTTCACCAATAATAAATCTTTCGGCCATACCGAGAATCAAACCGGGGACCCTTAGCTTAGGAAACAGATACGTTAATGACTGCCGGATAGAAAAGTTTTGTGATCGTCAAATAAAATCGCACTCGAGATTTTGATAAATGTCGACTATTCATGACCCCCTGAAACAAAAGAGATTGTTTTTGCGATACCATCTGTCTCTCTTTCTGTGTGTCTAATTGTATATTAGTCAGCCTACCTTTCACGTTTCGTGACACAATTTAAACCAATAGAGGATTCACATATACACATAATTTAAGATTTGGTTACTTTTCGCTCTGGTTAGTTTTATACACCAAGAATAACCAAGTTACTTAGTAAATTCCTTTTTCAAAGAAAGGGTATAACAGCTAGTATTAATATAAAAGAGGAGATAAATTATTATTAGCACCGCGTCTTACTACCCGTTCGGGTTATACGCACTTACGCTAATGTGTAATGGTAGGGTGATTGTGAGATTAAATGAAGGACCAACAGCTTAACGTGGAATCCGAACCACGGTGGAGGCCTGGCATTCCCCACATTCACAAGATGTCTTGTCAGAGGTGAAGGTAGGGTTTTGTACCGCCGCCCTTACTCTTCCTAGAAGACTAAGGCTGGCGCACAATAAGAAAATTAAACTAAAACAATAAAGTAGTAAATTTGCAGAGGGCGGTGAGAAATGCAAGAGAAAAGTAAACAATGCCCGTTTACTTATAGTGTCCTTGACTTGTACTCAAAACATTAGTGTTTTGAACACCAAAAAGGATGACCAAAACAGGAAACTAAATTATGAAGAAATATGCCAAAAATAACATGGTGTAGTTTTATTGATATTGACTAATAAATTTGAACAGAATACATAAAATAGAAAATGAGTTATTTGTACAATCGGAATAGTATACTGTTTAGTGAAGCTATTAGTATACGACAGTATAAAAAAAATAACAATGGACTCTACAGGCCCGCAAGGCCAATGAGTTAAATAACGAAAATATTTACCATACAAAATCTGGTCGTATAAAACAAACTTACTCCTTCTAAGTAATAACATTAAAGTTTTGCCATATAGGCCAAAAGGTAAAAAGGAGTCAATGATACAATTACTGAAACTCTGTATTGACAACATGAAAAACTCCCATTTGCCTGATGGGCAATTTAGATAAACATTCGTCTATTGAATCTGACTCAAAGTAAGTTGTAAATATCCCAAGATTAGAATAGTTCATGACTTCCACAAAGACGCTAGAAAAAGTTAAGTCCAACAAACAAAAGACATATTCGCAACAAAAGGTTCGAACTTCTATATTTTCACTAAGTCCAAGTGATCTATCATTTAAAGTAAGATAAACAGATATTATGTTCGGTATTCTTGGAATATTTTCGGAGTCTTAACGATTAACCGTGTTTACAATATAAACATTATGCGAAGATACAGCATTTGATACCTTCTAAGTCCTAAAACATACGACAAATTTGTACTTTAAATATTCTGTAACGATTCTAAACTAGACATTTGAATATTACGTACATCTGACATATTTATACTTCAAAAGATTCTCAACTTAACATTTTGAATATTACGTAAAGATTCTACATCTATACTTCAAAAGATTCTAACTTGACATTTGAATATTACGTAAAGATTCTACATCTGACATATTTATACTTCAAAAGATTCTAAACTTGACATTTTGAATATTACGTAAAGATTCTACATCTGACATATTCATAAGCCGGATACGACGCTTCTAGCATTTTCAAATTATAACTGTCGAAAAGGTTTATTCGTACCTCGAAACCCAAGGTATGTCCAAGGGGACGGCCCTGCCGAGAGAAGTGAAAAACATCACGGACAACACAAGTATATATACAATTATACCAACTCAGAGAGGGGGATAAGGGGTGACTACAAACATAGGAAAACAAGACACATGATGGGAGGGAGGGGATAAAAATGTACCTGCGTAGAGCTAAAATGAACATTCTCGATGCATTACACTCTTACGGCGCATGCTCGCCACACACCCATTCGCACCCCGCCACGAGGGATAGAGCATTTTACTCGCTCAATGTTTATTCCGCGTTCAGACGAACAATATTTTTTGTGGAGGAAGGACGCCATTATTCTTGCGTGTGGTAAACAGTCAGTCGGCGCAGCACAGTGGGGGACTTTTGGTGAGTTTCTTGCATTTAGAGTCTTTTCTTGGAGCATATATTTCCAATAAATGCTACAGTTTGGTAATCAGATAAATCTTTGCCGCCACCGAGGATTGAACCCCGGTCGCAAGAGGAGATAAAGTTTGTTTGGCGAATCATATCATTTATTTTAATTATGTGGTTAGCATAATGTACACTCAATAAATCTTTAAAAAACACTATGTTTATTTTATACTCTAGATCAATATTACTATTGTTAATATTTATTTCCATTGCATACATTTAATTGGGGCTTAAATCAACATTAACGCAAGGGTTATTATAATGTAAATAATTTATCCGCATTATTTTCAATCAAAATTATACATACATTATTTTCATCCCTATAAATATTGGTTGGAATATAACAATCCTGGTTATGCTAAGTGAATTTAAAAAAAAAAGATCAAATGATTGAATTCATGGGCGAGTGATCCCTTTTCAACAGGATTTCACGGTTCTTCAAACAAAACAAACACACACACAATATAGAAGTTTTCTCTCATTTCACAATAGGAATAAAAAATGAAAGGGATGTGAGATCAGCCCATGATAAAAAAAAAGTTGAAAACTAAACCGAACGAGAATGAGGGCGACTCCGTTACTCAGAGCTGGCTGTTTTTTGTGTGTGTGTTTTTTTTAGGGCTGGGCTAGGGATTTATGGGGACTTTTTTTTTAAAGGGAAGCAAGGCTTTATTAAATTATACAATCCCTTTCTAGTACTTCTACCATCAAAGATTAAAAGGGACACTTGTAGTGTCAAGGATAGTGTAACTTTCTTTGACTTTGGAGGATTGATTTTGACCTCAAACAAAGTCATTATTAATGGTTTTATCTGTATATATTTTTAATAAATCTTTTTACAGTTGAATCATGGTGCAGCTCTGTAAAACACTCTTTCCAGCTCTATTTACATTGCATTATGTATATTTCATCTATCATTGCTCTAGAAATTACTGTACACAATTATAATAATAATAAGGATCTTTTTGTTTAGTGAAACCAAATCTATGAAAACAAATCCATCTAATTTGTTCAGTAAGACAACTTCCTTAGTAAAGATACATGTTAAATAAAACATTTAAGGATACTAAGTAATTAGCCTCCACCTAAGAGTCCACCTCTTAGTCAAAGAGCTGAGTTTGACTCCAGGAGGTGGTTAAGCTAACTACTGTATGTGTTTATACTCGTTTCATTACTCGTGTATTAAATCTCTGCACTTGTTAGAGTGTTAGTGGGTGTTAATTATTATCATTGCTTGCCTAGATTAAGTTAATTTGACGGTCATTAGCGGATTTTTTTTAGAGAGGTTATGTTAAATATATATTTTTTTAAAATTGTAAGTAGCTAATGTATTAAGAACTATTGAACTGAAATTACAAGTGTGGTGAAATATACTATGTCTACATTTCTCTGTTAATAAGTGTTTTTTTTTTTTAGTTTTAATGAGAAATTTGTGTCATATTGGAAAAAAAATTATAATATTGTTCATCGATTAATCACAATTTTCACAGTAAGCCCCCAAACCAGAATATCAGCTAGGTGGGTTTAAATGAGCTTGTAATTATTTTTTTATACATATATTTGATGTTTACAAGCCCAATCTCGCACAACTTTTTTTTAATCAGATTAAAAGGAATAGCTTATAATTTATAATTTATGCTCCCATATCACTTGACAAGCGCATAATTAATATCATTATGTTGATGCTGCCAGCTACAGCTCATTACCAAGGTTAAGATTATCCAAAGTTTCCAACGTTCAATATAAGTAATCCCCATTAGTGGTCACATGGTCTAGACTGTAAGGTGTCACTCTCATAATAGATTGGATATCCAGTTATGGGGCGGCATAAGTTTGAATCCCAGCTGATTGTGCTGAGGGCGATTCTTCCTAAATGGTTTTCCCATTCTCTCCCCTCAAAACTGCGGGTACATTACCTCTTATTGTACCTTTATAATCCTTACTGCATTGCTATAAATATGATCATGACCTAGGTGGGAAAAATTTGCTGTTCTGTGTATACATAAAATTAATTATTGGAAGAATGGTACACTTAGGGCTTATTTTTATTCTGAAGTCAATAGCCCGAAGGTTGGCTGGATGTGATTCCCATCCACATGGAGCTGGACACGCACTCAGCCCTTCAGCTGGTTAGTGCTGCCTGCACCATCTGGTATAAATCTCATGTAATAGGGGAGGTCAGAAAGTGTGGTGGTTTCCCATTGCCTTCTACACTGTATTTCTATGAGCGAGCGTGAAATAGCCTACCAATTTCGCCGGGAAAGGGATTGATACATAGCTTCTAGGGTTATTCTACATGCCACAATTGACATAAGACTGACGGCTCTATTTCCCTTCCAAAGGAAGTTGTATCAAGGGCTATAATCACTCAAGAAAAAAACCACTCCAGCTGGGTTCGAACCCATTAACATATAGTCCTGAAGTGAACACTTTACTTCAATACCACTGATTTTGACCCATTCGGTTCAGCTATTCAATATTCAGTTCGTTAATTAAAACATACTAAGGTAAAGTAGCACATCCTGATATATATCATTTCATCGTCTTCCCCATTGCCTCCGCCAATTCCTTAATTGATACAAAATGTCCTCATATGATTGGATTAAAATGGTAACTGCATCCATCAAGTTTTATTGTAGGACACAGTATTTGAAGGGCTTAAATTACTACCAATTTAAAGTCTAATCCAAGTTACTGGTAAGTCCATCTTTGAAAGGTAGATTTGATTAAAGTAAACAATCTAATTCCGTATACACGCGTAGCATATTTTAAATTATTTATTTATTTATTTATTTATTTGAGGTATTTAAAGTTAAATTTATTAACCAACTGATTGTAACAGCACACGAGAATTTCTATGAGAGAGAGTGAACGAACTTACAAATGTTGCCAGGAAGGGTATTTTCACATGCCTTCCAGGATTATTTTATATGCCACAATTGATCAAGATGGAACCGACGGCTTTAGTTACCCGTTGTGCTACGGATTTTTACCGTTCAAGAAAAATCCATCAACCCTGGTTGGGGTTGAATCCATGAACATCGGGTTCTGAGGCAAACGCTATGTCCCAAGACCACTGAGGTTAGACATACTTTTAATTATTTTTGTGTGCGTATCATCTCACTACCCAACTGGAATACCCCTTAATTTACACTCAGGGGATAGGATTGATGAAAGTAGAATTTAAGGGAAATATACTTACTTTTTCGTGGGAAATCGTATAGAAAATAACATTCTCAGTATATACTGTACAGCAAATATTCAAAACCGGACTTCCCAGTTATCTGCAATCCAACAAATTATGAGAACGAAACCTTAGAATATATTGCTACCATGTATGAAGGTAATTTTTATTGATTTAACTGTTTTTTTTTAACAAAAAGTTTGAACTTTTATTTTTAAAGCCATTTTATTAACTTCACTTGGTATAAATTTGTGTCATTTAGATTTATAAAACTTAAAAAATAAATGCAAAAAACTAGGTTACAACTAAAAAAAACCTACTGTTAAAAGTATGTAAAACTAAAACGTATAAAATATATTTTGTTCTATTCTAATCGCAACAATATCGTTTCAAACAGAAGGGTTTTCAAAATTCCCTCACTCCAAAATACATCGATAGTATTGTAGGCCTGCATGTGTGAACTAAATAATGGCTAGGTATGATTGATGTGTGACCGATGCATCAACCAGTTTTCGGCATTGAAGCCACACGTTCCAACTAAATACGAAGTTATAAGTTAGATGATGTCAAAAAATAACCTTTTTCAAACCAAAATTCCTGCGGTTAGAA
>CABFVX010000547.1:152808-173411 GCA_902151425.1 Timema shepardi
CCGTGTGTGAAATAACAGCCATCAACATTTCTCTTTCTTTAATTATATTAATATACCGATTTAATTAGTGCTCGAACACGGAGCTATAGACAGCTGATTAAACGGTATATTTTCCGTACAGTGGTGATAGGCGCTCGATCACGGAGCTTTATACAACCTATAAAATCATCACAGCATTATATCAGGGAATTAATCCATAGTGTTTCAATCGACGCCCAAAGCGGGGTGATTGATTACATAGTACTACGATTGACGCCCAAAGAGCGGCGCGATTATTTCATAGTGTTTACAATTGACGCCCAAAGAGAGGCGCTTCTAACCGATAGTATTATAAGTAACATATTTATTTGCGGCTATCATTGATAACATTTTTTTTAATTAGTGTTATATTATAGCTAAAGAAAATATCTATTAAAAAAATGACAGCTGAAGATAACACGAGTTGATGTAAAGCAGTGTTTTGGTAGGAAGAATCTATTTGATAAGATAAAAAGTTATTAAACCTGATTGAAAGCTAACTGCTTCATACGTTTATCTGTTACTAACACTTTTGAGATATTCCATCAATACATACTGAATAACACTATTAATGTGGTAAAATGGGATCAATGTTGATAGTAAAACACAACAATAAAATGGATGACTGTTCGAATCTTACTGTGAAAGTTATTTTAGAACATTTTGTAATTGTCATAAATGTTTCTTCTTAGGAAGGTAATTATAAATTTATTTGTCTTTGCATGACACCAGAGTTCACTATAAACTCCCACGATAACCACTAGCTTAGCTCAATAGAAATAACATGATTACAGTATCGTGTAGTGTTGCCAGTGTAAGCAATGGGGGTTTAAAATTAACATAAGATATGTTCTCATCATTCAATAAAACATGCATTGGTCAGGTATCAACGTATATACTTTTCCCATGTGAGGCATTTAGAACAGAGACTATGTATGTTTGGACAAATGGGGACCGTGGGAGTGATAACAAATCACAGGTACAGTTTTAACAATCTCTGACCTATTTGGTGGTTGCAGGGTCGAAGGCGTTACTCTCTCAGTAGACTAGACTGCCGACGACGGCGAGAGTCAAGGTTCGGATTTCGATCGGATGTACTGAGGGTGGTTTTCCACTCTCTTTACACTAAAATGTGATTACACTCAATACAACTAAAACTTTCCTAACCCCTGAAAGCATTAGCGTAATTAGTACACAAGCGTATAACCCAAACCGGTAGTAAAACGCGGTACTAAAATAAAAGAAAGCTGTGCTTACCCCTGGTAGCACTCCACGACACCACTGCGTGACACCATTCTGCGTCTCATCCCCAAATAATTGTTTTATAGTTACTTATACGAATAGTTGCCTCTATAGTGTGTTTGACTTTAATAGGGGTGACCTGGAGGTCTAGGGGTAAGGTGTCAGACTTCTATGCTGGCGGCCGGGGTTCAATCCTCGGTCCCGGCACAGATTTATCTGATTACCAAACCCTTCCTTCACCTCTGACAAGATATCTTGTGAATGTGGGGAATGCCAGGCCTCCACCGTGGTTCGGATCTCACGTTAAACTGTAGGTCCTCCATTTCATCTCACAATCACCCTACCATTACACATTAGCGTATGTGCGTATAGCCCGAACGGGTAGTAAGACGTGGTGCTAATTATACTATAATACCTTAATAGGTGAGTTCTGGGATTGACCTACATTGGTTGCACTGGGTGTACTTTTTTAATATGAGAGGTTGAAGAAATTTGCTGCACCATTTTTTATATATAAATGTATATTTTATTACGGTGTGTTCACTTAGGTTATAGTGAAAAATAATACTGGAAGCCGGTATGTAAAACTAGCGGCCTGGACCAAACTCACGACATGTGTGGCCCTCAAATCTTATTATGGACCAACATACAATAATTATTTTTATAAATGTAGTAGAAATACACAATTGGGGAATGCAACAATTTGAAAATCTGACTATAAAATGTTATTGTTTATTTTAGCATTGCGTCTTATTATCTGTTCAGACTACAAGTATATTTACATATGCTAATGAATTAGGTATTAGTAAGGTTGAATTGAGATTAAATGTACTCCCATTTGCGTGGAGGAAGAGTGAAAAACCATTTATAAATTCAACCTCGATATACATTACCGAGATTCGAGCCCCGATCCCCCTGTGTCTGGCAGTTTACACCTTAGACCATGTTCAGATCTCCAGGTAAAGAATTACACGGGTTTTAGGGGGTGAAAAGACAATTATCTCCACGTATTGAGATTGGGATTATAACAAATGTCGGTGCTACGAGACGTCAAAGTTAGTGCTTTATGCACCTTGGTGGTAGGCAACACTTGCAGCACGCCACGCGGACACCCCTCCCTCCCCTGACACACGCGATGGTGTCGTACAGACGTTCTGCTGCCAGTTTGTAGCTCCCATAAGAAGTACACTTCCCTAGTCAAGATGTCTCTCAATATCGGCCCTTGTCAAGGGCAAAAACTATACCTTTGAAAGAATCAGCTATTCCTTGTGGGTGCCTGTTGTCAGGAAATTCAATGTCTGTCTTTGACGTCTCGTAGCACCCCTATTTTGTGTCACTGGTCCCAAGTGTATCACGTGGAAATACTTGTCTTGTCACACCCTTAAACCTGTATAATTTTCACCTAGAGGTCTAAATGAGTCTGTGTATAGACAACGCTAGAATGTGAGGAGGGTGATCTTTAAGTGTCTGTGAACCTTCGAAATCTCTCATTTAAATCTGAATCTTAGTTAGATTCTGATTGTATTCAAAATCTTTAATTAAAATCTGAAGCTTAGTTAGATTCGGATTCTATTTGAAATCTCAAATTTAAATCTGAATCTTAGTTAGATTCGGATTCTATTCGAAATCTCTCATTTAAATCTGAATCTTAGTTATATTCTGATTCTATTCGAAATCTAGAATTTAAATCTGTCTTAGTTAGATTAGGATTATATTCGAAATCTCCAATTCAAATTTTAATCTTAGATTCTGATTCTATTCGAAATCTTTAATTCAAATAGGAATCTTAGTTAGATTCGGATACTATTTGAAATCTATAATTCAAATCTGAATCTTTGTTAGATTCGAATTGTATTAAAAAAATTTAATCTCAATAAATATTAGAATCGAATTCTATGTATTTAGCTCAAAATTTGAATCTAAAATAATTTATAATTACTTAACAAATTAATATAAGCTGACCGTAAACCTGTTGAGTGGGATAGTGAATGGAAAAATTAACTTTAGTTCCAAGTCGTAAAGGAATAACGTGGAGGACTATATTGTTTGTGATATTGAATATCTGGTACTGTGATTAATAAAAATTGTGTGTGATTTCTACTTGATTTTTTACTTTTTGAGATTAGTGCTAATAACTACATTTTTTTAATAACCTAAAAATGTATCTAAGATAGTAAAATTATTCTATTCATATCTGAACCTATTTTTTTTTAAAAATAAAGTGTTTGATAACAAAATGTTCAAGCATAGGATTAGACTAGGATTCAATTCAATAAAATACATTTAACATGAGATTCGATTCGGACTATACTCAAAATATTTTTGTAGGTATGAGAATCGATTCGGATTCAACTCAAAACATTTTTGTAGGCATGAGAATCGATTCGGACTCAACTCAAAACATTTTTGTAGGCATGAGAATCGATTCAGGTTCGATTCGAGTTAGTTAACCAATATTCGGATTTGATTAAAAATTTAAAATGATGGACTCACACAGGTTTAGTGATCTTATTTTCTTTTTAATTTGTAAAGCACTGTAATGATAATAATAATAATAATAATAATAGTAATTAGCATCGCGTCTTACTACCCATCCGGGTTGTACGCCTTAAGTACTAATTACGCTAATGGATTAGGAATTGGGAAGGTTAAATTAGAGGAAGTGAACCCGCATTTGCGTGGAGGGAGAGTAGAAAACCATTTAGGAAAAACCACCCCCAGTTCCCCCGACCGAGATTCAAACCTTGATCTCCCCGTCCTCAGCAGTCGAGCTCAACACGACAAGCGCGTTAGCCAACTACGCCACCGAGGCGGGTAATAAAGTACTGTAAGTTGGAGGGCTTTTTCCATATTGTTTTTTTTTTAAATGCTGCCCCTCAATATTTTCAATTTTAAATGTGGTACTTAGTATCAAATAAGTTCGGCACACTTGCTACATACAGTTATTTTTGTGTTTATTCCTTTTCTTCACATTCTCTGTATCTTGACTAGTTCGTATTCACTCTCAACTTCTCTTAAGATTAAATGTACCTATTCGTGTTCATTCTCAAGCTTTATTTTACACCTTTTTTCCCCTACGCGTTTAACCTACAAAGTATATATTAATTACGCTAGTGGGGTAAAGACAAGTCAGGTAGCATTAAAAGTAAATGTGCCCACATTTGTGTGAAGTGATAGTGGGGAATCATTCAGAAAAAACTCCTTGAGTACACCCAGCTGGGATTTGAACCTGAGCAAACCAGACTAAATGTACTTGAAATTTAGACCACGTGCCCACTGGCGTGGGCTCACTCTCAAGCTGTTTAGGACTGGGTGTATATGGCCTCTATTCCCTCTCAAGTTGTTTAATACTAACTACCTAATTGCATAATTATAATAACTCCCATCTTGTATAAAACGAATAGTAATCGTTTATATTAGCTCTCGGCTTGTGTACTATCAAGTATAGCTGTTCATACTCACTCTCAACTTGTCCAAGCTGAAATGTATAACGGAAAGTGAAATTTCCGCTGAGAGTGAAAAGGGTGGTGAGGGAAAGGGGAGGGTACAGGCAAGGCTAGTTTCGTGTACATCAACAACATATACGCATGTGAACTTTGGTATTTAGAGTAATTAATTAAAAACCACAAAATGGGGCTGAATTAATATACTTTTCAACAGAGCTATAGGGATGAATAAACACCTATTTTGCAATCAAACAAGTAAGGTAATTGATCATTTTTTTTATTTATATTCAGTTAACTATATATATATATATATATAGTATATATAAATATATAATTTTTCTATTATCACTACGCTTTACTACCTGTTAAAATTACACGCACATGATAATTGGTAATTACTCTGGTAGGGATCAGTAAGGAAACCTTTTAGGCGTAATCTACCCGCCTTTGTATGGAAGGATAGTGGAACACTATTCAGGAAAAAAACACCCTCAGTAGAGTCTATCAGGATTCGAAGCCTGAATACCCCGTCTTCAGCAGGCCAGTCGAATACGAAAATGTATGCCTTAAGACAATTCTGTCACTGAAGTGGATTTCGTATTAATTTAAAATGAGGACTATTCTGCGATGAAAAGTATGAATAGATCTAAATTTAGTAATTAAATATTTTAATGGCACTTTTGAAAGCTATATCAACACATTAATTATAAATTAACTTAACCTAGAACATCATGTGTGATGTTACACAACCAACCCTAGTGTCTGTAGTAGTCTTATCTGGATAGTAGAATAAATCTCAACAAATGAATGTGAACCAATTTTATCGAATGAGGGTGAGTTATTTCCCATCAGAGTTTTCTGTCCTACCGTCAAATGCTGATCCATTCTTAGCTTATAATTTACAACATATATTTATATCTGTACAGGCAGAGGTGGCTCAACCATAAGGTAAACCACGTGACCACTTAGGGCCCCGTGCTGTGATTGAGTAAGAACTTAATGAAGTTTACATTGCTTGATGAAAAAAATATGTATTATGTTATGTAAAACCACATAATTTTTATAAAATTCTTTTTCACGCTATTTTATTAAGTATTATCATTATTATTAGCACCGCGTCTTACTACCCGTTTGGGTTATACGCACTTACGCTAATGTGTAATGGTAGGATGATTGTGAGATGAAATGGAGGACCTACAGTTTAACGCGGAATCCGAACCACGGTGGAGGCCTGGCATTCCTCACATTCACAAGATGTCTTGTCAGAGGTAAAGGAAGGGTTTAGTNAAAAGATATTGTAAAAATCCTCAAATATTATAATTTTTTCCTTCACATCGCTTATTAACATTATGTTGCTCTGAGATAAAATGGTTACGTTTTTATTTCCTCTTAGTTCTTATAGCCAAATAAATAGTCCTAATTTAGACTAGTTAACGCAGCTATGTGTCAGATTAATTTATTGGGGGGCCCTGCAAATGACCCCGCCTACAGCCCCACATATCCTAGAGCCGCCTCTATGTACAATCTACTCGCATTTAACCACACGGATGGGGTATGGATGAAAAATATTAAATTTAGAGGGAATGTACCATAATTTGTATAGAGGGAGAGAAATAAGTAATTTATGAAAAGCCTCCTTCACTACACCCGGTAAAGATTCGAACCCCAACCTCCCTGTCACTGTTAAACCAAACTATATGAGCTTGACGTTCAAACAACGTGGCCACTGAAACAGGTCTACCGTTCGAACGCTCCTAGACACCACCCGCCTCAACTGGAACTCCCACCGGACGGACGACCCCCTGATATTCAGGTAGCAGAGTAGCTGATAAGAGGCGTCACTCAACTTGAAACGAACGAGTGGCAGGTTGTTGAATCCTACCACCTCCCCCATCGTTCAATACAGCGCCACAAGAGTGTCCCATCCTCTGCACACTACATTGTTCAGCCAATGTGTAGAGGGGGGGTGGACTCGATGAAGCGCACTTGAATGCGATGCGTCGCGTCGCGTCACGTCATGCGGACTTCCACTATCTCATTTCCTCCCTCGATATTTCGGGCACCGTAAGATAGAGGGTCGTAAATACGAGGGGCAGATGAATTGGATGGAATTCTCTCCATCACGACATTTTTCAAACAAATATTTTTTTTTTAATTCAACACCACTTCTTACTACCTATTCTGTAAAACACTTATCTAATAATTAATCTAATATGCTAGGTGTGATGAAGTTTGAATATAGAGGACGTGTACCCGAATTATCGTAGAGTAACAGTGTAAGATCATTTAGGAAAAAGAACTTCAGTACATCTGAACGTGATTTTAACCCCAATCTTCCCCAAAATGGCAGTCCACTTTATTACGAGTGTGTCAACATTAATTAATATATTCTGAACTGTATACACAGAAATTATATACACAAATACTTAATTGTTTTCTCTTGGATCAGTTTATTCTTTGATATTTCTCAAACAACCATCCTAGGAAAAAATCTGAATTGTTTGAGAAATTATTCTGAAAGGATATAATTCATACATTTAGGAAATACACACAGGACACAAAGATGACAATAGTGACCAAAATCTAAGGTGTTATATTGATAAACGCTTAAAGTTAGGTTTTAAAGTTTCACTTAAACTAAGCTATGAATTAAAATAATAATATTAAAAATAACTTTTATCTGTATTTGAGTGAATGTAAAACTTTATCTTGTGTCTCAAAAGAAGCATTTGGTACACCAAAATTACCGAGATTGCTATATTTTTTGGGAATTATTGAGAATTAAATGTCTAAGCTCTAAGGAATGTAGTTTGAAACCTTGGCTCATTTAGTAGCGTGTCTGCCTACTGAATTAAAGGGGCTGGGTTTGATTTCTGGAAGGGACTAAAAAGTATAATTTAGGAAATTTTAGGTTCTTCCTTTTTAAATAATGAATGTATGGTCCAGGGAATGAGCGCTAACCATTTCGGTTACCGCATGGTCTAAGGCGCTACTCTTGCAATAGACTAGAATTCCGACGATGGGTAGGTTGGAGTTCGATCCCGGTTGGGTGTATTGAGGGTGGTTTTTACTCAATGTTTTTCTACTCTCTACGAGTACACTTTTTTTTATAAATTCGACCTTCATAATCCCTAAAAAAAACTTTCATAAAAAACACTTTAAGTACACCGGAGAGAGATTTTAATCTCGAACTTCTCTTTATCGGCAGTCCAGTCTTCTGCGATAGTGACGCCTTAGACCATTCGATCACTGAAGTGGGTCACGTGTTGTTAATCACTAGATACTTTTCTAGATTGTCAGTAGTAATTGATTTTATATTATATTTTCAGATAGAATATTTTTAATAGTTTTAAAAGATACTTCACACGATGTCAAGGGACAAAATTTCATATTTTCCATTTCTGAAGAAGTTGAACCTTTCTCTTGCGATGACATGCCGTTTCCTCCCAAAATGTCTGCCACTGTTTCAATCATCCTTCTCCTGACTAACGCTCATTGGAAGCTATTTAACAAGTGTAGATTTTCAAACCCACTCCAAACAATTATGCCGCAACTTAACAATTTCTAAGAAACTGGACTCCTTCTTTCAGCATAAAATCCATTCCGTATGATAAAGAAAGAGGTCAGAGCTGAAATGGGCTCTTATTCACAAAACAGGCAAAATCCAACATAATAGATAACTATAGGCGCTATAAAATTAACAAATAATATTCTTAATAGCATTAAATGAATATATATCTCAGTTGCTTATGTTTAGCGATCAAGGAAAAGGCAAATAGGAAATAAATGGTACGGAACTCCGCACGGACTTTCTCACTCTATTGCTTAAAATTGGAGATATTTATTCAAAACTCGTAATATATGTAAAACGAAATAATATACATTAGCAAACCCGAGAAAAAATTACGTTATATTTAGGTAAAACATTTTTTGATTCCCGGTTTTAAATTTTATAATTTTTATTTTTAAAGAACTGAAGTCCTTTTTTGTATATTTGGATTTAAAAAAAATCTAAATTTGATCCACAAGGATCAACACTTCGTATTCAAATTTCGACTTCCGGTTAAAATTTTCAACATTTTATTAGAGGTTGCACATCTTGTGGTTATCGCATTGCTATTAAATTCCTCATTTATAAATTTAAACCAATAAAAGAGGTAAATATTGACTATTGAGTCTAAAATGAGAAAGATAGATCATTGCTGTACAAACATTTCCCCTAAAAGGTTAAAGAAAAAAGAACATAAAACTTTTTGATGGACTTACTTATCTACTAACTATATGGCATTAGATAATTATTACGTTAAAATTTAAGTAGTATATATATATAGGGAAATGTTCCATATAATAAGCCCTCACGTGACTTTATAGTTAAAAGTTTACTCATAAAATGATATCAGACTTACATAGATTTTTATCTTTCGGTGTTTAGTTTGAATCCAATTTCCCCCGATCACACCACGATGAGAACTTTAAGACATTAACCAGCCCCTCTTTCAGCTCTCTATTTATTGCACCAAACCAATCAAGTAATAATCGAGCTGTTAATATTTGTAACCAAAGAGAAGTATTTCGTTTACCGAGATACAACTATACACACATGATGGTCTCCATGGTGTAAACCAAGAATGATTATACAGGCCTTCTCAAATAGCAGGAAAAAGATGGAAAATTTGCTAGAAAACTTGGGTTTTAATTTTAGACTAATATTTTTCCCGACGTCCTGGACCCCTAACACTTGTTTGGTTTGTCTAGCTAAAGCTCGTTTTTCAAAATAGGTTAAGCCATTTTCTCGTAATTTCAAATATCGGAAATGGGCTTACCAAATTATATAATAAAATACATAATATGGTAAAATGGCATGCCTTTGACTATCTGCGTATACCAGATGGTTATTTAAAAAATAATAAAAATATATCCTTAAACAAAGGAAACTACTTGTCAAAGTTAACGTTTTCATAAAATATGACGTCAATTCAGTGGAATAGTTTGTATTATATTCCAAAATCAGTATGTAAGTAATACAGTTTGTAACAAAATAGAAATGTATGCTTTAACCCAAATAAAACTACCAATAAAGATATATTATTTTAACTAAGGGCTTCGTAGTCTATTAGTCTGGGTTTATTGACATTAATAACTTTAAAAATATATTTTTTGAGTTGTAACAAAGTTGCACTCTTTTTTATTTTTTCTCTGGTATGCTATATATTATTTCTTTAAGAAATATTGTATCAGTGGACTTTAGTTTTAGTTTAAAATTGCTTTTATAATACTTTGATATAAACATCAATCTATTCTTTTAAGTCAATCCCGATTCTTCGAAGAGAAACACTGTATCGAAAAGGGAAATACAAAATTACTTTAAAGGCCAAATATAAAAGTATGTTTCTATTTTTTTTAAACTATTTTTTTAGTGCTGCGTCTTACTACCTGTTCGGGTGGCACGCCTATATACAGTAGCCCCATGGCTTGTTTGGTACTGCCTGACAGCTCACAGCTGACAGCTAAAAGCTTTGAAAAGTTACCAGACCAAAATATGTATCCCTACGCCGAACCATATGATCTGCAAAAACATGTGTTTAGCATCTGTCACTTCTGACAGTCAAAATTTAGGTATATACCTAAATGTTGACCGTCAAAAGTCAGCTGTGAGCTGTCAGTCAGTACCAAAGAAGCCATGGGACTACTGTACTTATCAAGCTAATGTGTTAGGGACTAGGAATGTTGAATTTTGATTAAGTGTATTAGCATTTGCATGGAGGGAGACTGTAAAATAATTTAGGAAAAAAGCCTCAGTACACCAGACCTAGATCTAGCCCCAATCTTCCCGTAATCAGCAATATTATATATTGCTATAGTGACACCTAAGACCATGCAGCCACTGAAGTGGGTCTCTGTAACTATTAGCTAATATATTAAAATAAAAGGATATCCGCACCGATGGTCAAGGTATTAGGCCCTCAAGAAGACGGATTTCCGTTAACACGAAGGTCAAGGTTCGAATCACGGCTAGCTGTATCAGAGTTGATTTTTCAAATGTAATTTTTCATTGAAATTTTTACATTTTCCATTTCATTGTATGTAAATTGGGGGCACTTCTTCCAAAACACTCTTTCTCATCCCTAATCCTTACATTTAGTCGTTAATAGCTTTGGTGTAAAACTAACAAATTGGCAAGGGGACTAAGCATCCATCTCGTTTAGTCTGGTTTTCTTGTGACAGAGAGGACGGGGCTCGAAACCCAAACTGCTTTATTAAGGTTATTTTTTCCTAATTGGTTTCCCAAACTTCCTTTACGATAATGGGGGTACCTTTCCTCTAAATTCAAGCTTTCTGATATAACTTATTGCATTAGTATAGTTAAATGTGGATATCCTGGATGGTAAACATAACGTGGTATGAAAATATATAGTACAGTGCACCAAACAGATTTTCTCTCTCTTTTATCTTAAAATAGACACAGTTAGTAAAAACTCAAAAATATTGTGAAACAAAATTAAACACACTGTTACAGAAACACTCCACCAAAGAGAATAAATGAAATAATTATATTGTTACATAGACATTTAGAAAAGAGCAATATGTCTGTCCACCAAAGAGCATAATCAATTTCTAAGTTCCCCATAAAAATATTATGTTTATATTTCAGAAACTATTGGTTTTATAAAGAAGGATTTTGATTAAAATCTTTTTATTTTTAGTAGAACTACAACTTTATCATTGTTTGTTACTTTGTATCTGAAATAGTTGTGGAGATACGATCAAAATTGGATATTTTAACCCTTAGTAAAATACCCTTAATAGTATATATATGGGAAAACAAGAATAATCATTATGTTTTTAATGCTAAAAAAGTCTAGATACCAAGTTTAATCAAAACCGTTACAAAGAATTTCTAGAAAATAAACTTTATCTCATTTTGCCCTTTAGTAAGATAACTTTAATTTTAGGGTTAGATGTCTAATTCCAAAAATCACTCAGGGGAACCTTATGAAAAAACTTAGATATCAATTTTTAGCCTAATCAGTAAAATGGTTTCTGCTCTAGTCTGGGATACAAACACACAAACCTAAGGTATCGAGAAAAGCACTTTTTAGGTTCTAAGTTTCATGAAATGTCAACATCTATATAAAAAAAACTTGAGTTTGATTTATTTATTCTTTTACGATCACACTACTTCTCTCGAGTGAAAGCAAATAAACAGTTAAGCGATTTAAAAAAAACTAAATTTAATTTTCATGGATTCAGAAGTTGAAGAAAATGAATGGGCTTATGGCATAGAGGATTTTTTGGGATGTTTACTGATTAAAATGTTAAAGTGGGATATATTGACCGAAATGTTAAAGGTTTATTGACTGAAATTTTAAAGAATATTTTGTTTGTAAAATTGTTAAAAAGGGGTGTAATGTTTTTAAATATTAAAGAGGGATCTATTGGTTTAAATGTCAAAGAGAGATATATTGTTTGAAAGGCCAGTGTGAGGTTTGCTGAATAAAATGTTAAAAGCGGGATTGGTGGATGTAAATCATAAAGAACGTTTTATTGGTCCATTTACCGGAAAGGAAGCAGGTCTATTAGTTAAAATGTTAGAGAGGGCGGAGGTCTATTGATTAAAGTTTTAGAGAAAATTGTTGTTGAAATCCTACTTTTTAGTACTGCAAAGACTTTACAAATTGAATTTGAAATAAAAAGTACAAGTTTATAATATAGATGTGTTTATTAAAAACTAAAACGCTAATATAAATAAAATAAATTATGTAACAAATAAACAAACAAGAAAATGTAAAAAAAAACAATATTACTTCAGATAGGCGAGAAAGTAATTAAAATAAACATCAATATTTATTTTCAAAATGCTGAAATTGATAACTCTAAAGTTGAACAATGTTGGAAACTAGTGCACAGAGAACACTATTCATTGGCGTTTTCTGAGTCATTATTTATTAAACCTTGGGGGTCTAGAAATAAAGTGTATGGCTTATAATACGATGTTCAAGGGTTCAAACCCAGCCAGAGTCAACGGATTTTTCTTGAGATAAAAATCCGTAGAAGAACTTCCTTCAGAGGAGAATTAAAGCCATCGGTCCCATGTCTATTGTGGTATGTTAAAGAACCCTGTAAGGTGTGTGTGTGTGTGTGTGTGTGTGTGTGTGTGTGTGTATCATTCCCGGAAATATTTAGTAGGTCCTTTCGCCCTCGCTCATAGAAATTATCGTATGCTGATATAATCAGTCGGTTTAAAGAGTGCACGTTAAATATCTCAAATAAATAAAAATTGATGTTAAAGTTGAATGTTTAAAGTTGAATGCTGCAACTCTGATAACTTGTTCAAGTTGAATGATACAAGGTTGATCACTTCATGATGATCCTTTTTTTTTATTATTATTAATATTAAATTGTTCAATATTAACGTTACTGGGAAACAATTTGATTAGTTGTTGACCTTGAGGTTTGTCGCATAAAGATCTGTACAAGTCTCATTAATGCAAGTTGAGTCGGTACATATCCAACTCCAGCCGTTTTCTTCAGCACAGTAACCGTTAATATCTGAAAAAATAAACTAATTGTAATTTCACGAATAATTCATAAAATTAGGGGATAATGTTTATTTCACAAGATAATTATCGTTTGAAATAATATAAATTATAGCATTAGTAAATATGTATATGTTATAGGACCTGATTTAGTTAACTTTCTTAAACACAAGTCACTTAATGGTGAGGATTAACATTAAAATAAATTAATATATAGTCCCAGTGTTCTTAAAATTAAACTGCAAATAAAAATAACCAAGCCATTCATGAGTGTGTCTGGTCGGGATTGAAGGCCGGCCCAGTGTTGTGGACGCTACACCTAACACTGCCCTAGGTACTTACACAGGGTGACGGTACACATGTTGCAGCAGAGTGTGATATCAGTTTCAGAGTCGACATTCCCGCTCTGGAACTGACCTGAATACATTTCACACAACTCCTCGGTAACATTCGAGCACTTAACAGATGAGCATAAGCTACTAATACTACTATCAGTAGTGGTATCATCGGCAGTAGTGGTATCATCGATATCACTAGCGATAGTAGTATTATCGGTATCACTAGCAGTAGTAGTAGCATCGGTATCACTAGCAGTAGTAGTTGCATCGGTATCACTAGCAGTAGTAGTTGCATCGGTATCACTACTAGTAGTTGCATCGGTATCACTACTAGTAGTTGCATCGGTATCACTACTACTAGTAGTATCGGTATCACTACTAGTAGTTGCATCGGTATCACTACTAGTAGTAGTATCGGTATCACTACTAGTAGTTGCATCGGTATCACTACTAGTAGTTGCATCGGTATCACTACTAGTAGTTGCATCGGTGTCACTACTAGTAGTAGTAGCATCGGTATCACTAGCAGTAGTAGCATCGGTATCACTAGCAGTAGTAGTTGCATCGGTATCACTACTAGTAGTTGCATCGGTATCACTACTAGTAGTTGCATCGGTATCACTACTAGTAGTGGTAGTATCGGTATCACTAGAAGTAGTAGTAGTATCGGTATCAGTAGCAGTAGTAGTTGCATCGGTATCACTACTAGTAGTTGCATCGGTATCACTATTAGTAGTAGTAGTATCGGTATCACTAGCAGTAGTAGTATCATCGGTATCAGTAGCAGTAGTAGTTGCATCGGTATCACTACTAGTAGTTGCATCGGTATCACTAGCAGTAGTAGTATCATCGGTATCAGTGGCAGTAGTAGTTGCATCGGTATCACTACTAGTAGTTGCATCGGTATCACTACTAGTAGTTGCATCGGTATCAGTAGCAGTAGTAGTATCGGTATCACTACTAGTAGTTGCTTCGGTATCACTACTAGTAGTTGCATCGGTATCACTACTAGTAGTTGCATCGGTATCACTACTAGTAGTGGTAGTATCGGTATCACTAAGAAGTAGTAGTAGTATCGGTATCACTAGAAGTAGTAGTAGTATCATCAGTAGCAGTAGTAGTATCATCGGTATCAGTAGCAGTAGTAGTATCATCGGTATCAGTAGCAGTAGTAGTTGCATCGGTATCACTAGAAGTAGTTGCATCGGTAACACTACTAGTAGTGGTAGTATCGGTATCACTAGAGGTAGTAGTTGTATCGGTATCAGTAGCAGTAGTAGTAACATCGGTATCACTAGAGGTAGTAGTTTTACTACCCTCAGTAATACAATACATGAGGGGAGTAGTAGGGGTAGTAGTAGTAGTAGTAGTAGTAGCAATCGTGTTGTCGATGCAATATTGCGCAGAAGACAAACCCAGCAGAGTTGCTGTGAAGATCACAGAGCTGAGTACAGCAATCATCTGAGGACACAATAGTCAAACTTTCATCACAAAATAATATTTACAAGTTAAATAACTAGGCCGTAGATATTATTTAGTTACATCTTTAATGGAGATACATTCCACCATCAACATGACCAACAACTAAAACAATTTATTGTTATTAAACTTGGGAGCTAAACTGCCACGTGGGTTGATCATCAGAAAAAAAGTGTTGGGCAGTTTAGATGTATCAATAAAGGCTTCAAATCGTGCAATTTCTAAGTCACATGATGATATGACGTGACAGCCCTGAACCATAATTAAATGGCTTTCTTTCTCTTTGACGATTTTTAGTCTAGTTATCTTGCTCTAATTTAAAGCTATAAGCATTCATAGAACTGAGACCTGATCAAAATGTGTTAGTAAGCTCCGGCCAATGTACGGTTTGGTTTGTAAACAGTAGCGGATTTAGGCTTAGGCCCGTGAGGCCCGGGCCTAGGGTGGCAAATTTTGAGGGGTGCCAAAATTTTTAAGATGACTAAAATTAAAAATCGATTGGGTTTTCTGTAAACTGTAAGACCAAATTTTAAAGTTTAATTTATCGCGCTCTTACTCTCGAAACATAGTACCATTTTGAGGGTAGAATTTCTTTGTTAAAATAATTAATCAGGCAAGTACTAAAATTTGAAATATCTAACAAAAAAGGGCGCCATATCGTCTTGGGCCTAGGGCGTCCTCAAACCTAAATCCGCTACTGTTTGTAAAATAAAGAAAGTGTTAATAAAATTGATGCCTCGTTGTTGCTTTCAAAGATAACAAGGCGTTGCAACGTACTGTGATTCCCAGCCACCAATAATGTGTTTTCCTGATTTGAATTTGACATTAAAAGAAATGGGAGTCTAAATAAAGTTTTAAAAGAGGTCTGGTAAAAGAAAGGTCATAGCTGTTAATCTTTTTTGGACATGTTGATCCCAAAATAAAATTAGACGGCTCGGTGCCGTTATATTTTAAATAAATTGATTGTTTTTTTGACACTACTCAAGCTATATAACTATCTACGATAATAGATAATACTGATTTGTAAGAAATTAGAAAGTAGTAAGCCTATTTTTAATATTGTTTTTCCTAATTCTATTGCTCTTAACTCAGTATTTATCAATTCTCAACTTAAAATGTTAGTTTGACCAGCCGCACATAGGATGTTTGTCAAACCATCTGAATGAGAATAAAGATTTATTCACACTTCCACCGTAAATTAAGATCAAAATCTGTTTAAGGTGGCCGCCTCGGTAACCTGCAGACGTTCAGTTCCAACGAAACATTTAATTCTACGATGCATTATTTCAAAATATGATTTACGCCAAAATAAAGTTTAGAATTTCCAACAGGGTTCTTTTTCTCTAACAACCCTATATTTAGAGTTTTATTGATAAAAGAAAAGTGTGAAAATATAGCTTTAACTCATTGACAACGACATTTTCGTCATATTTGCGAAGCCATAAAACTAGGATCGATAAAAAATTGCTTTATATTTTCCCTTCCTCTAATACATACAGAATTGTTTTAATATTCATAACAGATTTTTTTAAACATTTGAAAACTGTAGGTAAAGGACTAAAGGAAGTATAAATTTAAATAGAATAGAAAAGTAGACTCAGATCATTGTTAAGTAGTGCTGGCTCTATGCCGATAAATGATCCAATCTATCGGCCGATATTGGCAAAATCGGCCAAGGATAATTGGTTCTTTATCATGCAGATATTTTACGACGATAATTCAAAATCCACAGATATAGTTTAGATTCTCAAGCCATGAAAATATAATTCATAGTTCAAACAAGCATATTTAAATACAGTCTCTTGAATCTAAACCCAAATTCTTTAATTTTGCGTTAGCTATTTTATTTTATAATAAACAGAAAAACCAACACACTACACAAAATAAACCTTTCAATTGTATTTACCTTTGAAGCGTATTTTATATTGTGAAATACTTGATAAATATATTAGAGGTAAAGATTTCCTCAAATAACAAAGTTAAAAATTATCGAAAAAAACATTGGCCAGTATGATTTTATTTGTTGTGGATTAAAAAAAATTATTATTAAATTAAATTGCATTA
This sequence comes from Timema shepardi, assembly GCA_902151425.1. Classification (NCBI taxonomy): domain Eukaryota; kingdom Metazoa; phylum Arthropoda; class Insecta; order Phasmatodea; family Timematidae; genus Timema; species Timema shepardi. The sequence goes on from CABFVX010000547.1 coordinate 169,933, forward strand.
TGGTTCGTGACGTGAGCTGCATGCCGATTACTGAGCGCTTCCTGATATCAGTTCTTAGAGAGCGTTCAAACGTAATGCCGACGTACTAATTTAACCCTGCTGTAAAAAGTTGTTTAGTTATTTTATCATTTAACCGAGAATTAATATATTGGTAATTTAAAAAACTAAATCAACATCGGCTACCGGCAACATCGATAGCAAAATATCGGCATCGGCAATATCTGCAAAAGGGCTTATCGGCCTAGCCCTAATTTTAAGCCGTGTGGCCTGACAGCGATTAATACTTTCTCGCTGACTGAAGCGGTAACCTTAAGGAGCTCAGCGATTCATACGCTATCAAAACAGGGTGTTGAGAAATGATGCTTTAGAAACAGCTGAGTATCAACATATTTTATATTCGGAAGGATAAACATATATCTTAATGTATTATAAATGTATGGGTAATTTTTAGTCGATAAGTTGTTTCACATCACTCGACGTGCCTTTTGACCTGTCTCTAGTTACACTGCGCATGTGCATTAAATAGATTCGGTTGGTTATGAATGTTTATTCATTCTAACAATCAGATCGTAATGGGTAAAAACGAAAAGAAAACAAAAGGTAAAGCTATTTCAACTTGCACCAAGTGGATAACTCCACAAACTCAACTATTGTGATTGGCTTGGATCTCATCACCTAGCTAAGATTTTGTTCTGCTTTTTTTCGGTGAAGGTGCGAATAAAACATAATTTCAGTATTTATTTGCCTAACAAACACGTCCCCTCGTTTCAGGCGTAGAGAACCAAGTCTGTACCATCAGTCTGAGTAAAAACTAAGATAGTAAGTTCAAACCCCTTCTTCATTCAACAACCCTCGCCATGATTGGTTAGATGAACAGATCCTCCCCTTCACCTCCGACAAGACGTGTATTAATCACAACTTGTGAATGTGTGGAATACCGGGCCTCCACCGTGGTTCGGATCCCACGTTAAACTGTAGGTCCTCCATTTCATCTCACAATCACCCAACCATTTCATATTAGCGTAAGTGCTTATATCCCGAACGGGTAGTAAGACGTGGTGCTAATAATAATAATAATAATACAGATCCTCTCTAGGGTTATATTGAAGTAACAATCTGACGTCGGACTGCCCTTGGCAGTGGCATCTAGGTTATAGAAGGGCTAGGACAGTAACAGTCGTTTAGATAATAGTTTTCCTTGTAGAAATAAAGACGCTATCAAAGCCGCGCAATTGTTAAATTTGAATAATGAATATGCTGGGAAGTGACAACGAAACTACTTGTAGTACCAATTTGATAGACATTATTGTTTTTAAACATTTCGTGTTAATAAATCCTTTTTCAAAAGGTAATTTCAATACACATCTTAACACATGTTGTCATTGCTACATCATCAATTTTTTTCTTCCTTAATCTCCGGGCATAATAGAGGCGTTAACTAGAACGTAACCATTTCGGTAGGCACATGGTCTAAGACGCCACTCACGCAATAGACTAGACTGCCGATGGCACGGGGATTGAGGTTTAAATATTGATCGGGTGTACTGAAGTTTTTTTTTTTCTAAAATGGTTTTTCACATTACCTCCAAGCAAGTGCAGGTAAACTTCCTCTAAATAAACTTTCATCATCCCTAAAACCATTAGCGTAATTAGTACATAGGCGTGTATTCCGAATGGGTAGTAAGAGGCGGTGCCCAAAAACAAACTATAGCGTATTATAAAGTAACCAATTTTTATTAATTCCCCTACCCATTAAATAACAAAGACTATACTCACTTTGTAGTTGGAGTGGTTTGGAATGGTGAGATGTATTCGCAGAGGCTAGATGTCTTCTAGAAGAACCTCCTTCCACACGTAGCCATCCTTTATGTACAGTACCTGCGGGGGTTTCTCAGATTATCACTTGAAATAGAGATTAGTTCGTTAAAAAATAATATTTTTGAAGTAATGTTTCTCTTTGTTAGGCTATATAGTAGTCATTAAATGACAACAGTTTAGAGACCGATTGAAATCTCAACGTTGATAGATAAAAATCCCTTCATTGTGACCTACCAATCTCAACCTCAATTCTGGAAATAAATATTTCACCCCTCTTCGAACCTATCCATGTTTTAAATTTGTTAAATAATATCTGTTTATTAGGGTTGTTGTAAATATGAGATAATTGCTGTCTCGTGTTTGGAACATTTGAAATTTTTCGTCTACTGTGACTATGAGATTATGAAAAGTGATAAGTGGTGTACAAAAAATACATTTAAAACTGAACAAGTAAACTACATTAGAAAGGTTGGAAACGTTAATAATATAGATATGTGTTGTATTGTGATCTTGTTTCCCCTAGAATTTATCAACTAGATAGACTTTTGGTTACGTCTTTTGGCGATAGCTAACAGTGTGTGGCAGTGAGACATGCAAGGTGGTAAGTCATTTAATGATCCAGAATGAGATATGAAAGAGTGAAATGTTTCATCATGCTATGTTTACACTGGAAGAGTAGTCGTTTTTGCTCCAAGTTATCCGCATACTTAAACTGATGGGCGAGACATTAGAAACGTAGAAGTAATACTAAATGTAACTTTATTTTCATGGAGAGTTAATGGGAAAACATGTGATTAAATAAACCTTCTTAACATCTAGCCGTGATTTTATCCCCGACTTTTCGGTAACCAGCAACCCAGATTAGGTTTACCCAACTGGTCGTACTGAGGGTAGTTTTTCCTCCAGGCAAATTAGGGTATATATAATATTCTAAGTACTACCTTCATAATCCCTTTGCGTAATTAAAATGCGTTAGTTCCAATTTATTATTTTTTTACTCTTACAAATCTGATCTTACATCAGGCCGTTTTGGTCTAAATCAATTTAAATAAATGTATTTCAGAATTGCCTGTAAAATTTGTTTTCGCGGTTTTACTTATCTTTATATTCTAAAATGTATGAATCCCATACAAATGATTGCTTCAAGTTAACATATTCTACTATTCAATGTAATCCAAAGCACATCCTTTATTCCACTTTTCTGAGATTGTCTAAAACAATCAACCCATCACAGCACGTTGCTCAAACACCTCCAACACATCACATGTCACTGTGTCCAGTTGGTTAGAGCTAACTGGTCATAAATGTCTGAAATTCTAACAACTTCCTGAAGCGATGCAGTGACATATTTAAATTATAATGAAGAGTACACTCAGTTTATACCTGAATATGATTTAAGGCAAAATTTGGAAGCTAGTTGGTCATAACCAATATGCAAATATCTTAGTAGAATGTCATTTGTTACTAAATGATAATAATAGCCAGTCTGTGGCTATCGTTTGGCCGCACCTTGCAGTGTGAGAGGTGGATTACGGTACTTTATTTTCTCAAATACAAATTCCAAAAAAGGATAGAATTTTTGCATCAACATTTTGTGTGTGTGTGTGTGTGTGTGTGTGTGTGTGTGTGTGTGTGTGTGTGTGTGTGTGTGTGTGTGTGTG
>CABFVX010000547.1:174042-185738 GCA_902151425.1 Timema shepardi
TTTTTTTTTTCAAATCTTAATAAAGAATATTTGCGAACAGTGTAGCCAGAACATTTTATTTTTCAGTTCTTTTTACTTTTATACTTTTAAAATTTAATTGTCATCGTTGAATGTTTATAATATTAGTGTAAACAATTTTCAGGGGACTCAAGCAGATATTTTTTTTCTGGTGCAAGGGCTCTTTGACTTTAATAAGTTTGGGAATCCCCGAACTAAATTCCTCAGCCTGGGCGACGAAATAAGAAGCTCCAGTGAGGTGGTACAGCGTTTTAACTCTGATCAAGCTTATCAGCATATTTACGCTGATGGGGCCGGTATGAGGGCAGTATAATGTAGAGGAAATATGCCCACACCTGTGGAGATGGAGAGGGAAAGGGAGAAACCACTGAGGAAAAATCCCGGGAATTTAGCCCTGATCTGCCCGTCACCGGAAGTGCAGTCTTTTGTCAAAGTGGTATCTTCAGCGACGAGATTACTGACGTGGATGTTAAATAGTTCATTTGACCTCATGCAGATGATATGAACAGTAAAATTACTTTTCCTCTGAATAAATTATTTTCCTCTTTGTAAAAAACTATATTTTTATATAAAATTGTCCTTGGTCCCGGCACAGATTTATCTGATTGCCAAACCCTTCCTTCACCTCTGACAAGACGGGTGTTAATCCCAACTTGTGAATGTGGGGAATGCCAGGCCTCCACCGTGGTTAGGATCCCACGTTAAACTGTAGGTCCTCCATTTCATCTCACAATCAACCCTGCCATTACACATTAGCGTAAGTGCGTACAACCCGAACGGGTAGTAAGACGCGGTGATAATAATAATAATAATAATACTAAGGATAGGAATGAGCGGGGTACTTTCTAAAAAAAAAATCATACCAACAATGAAGTGTAGCTTGGATGAAACACAAAAGGGAAACATTATTAAGTAGAAAACAACTACGCTAGGGATTAGAATACCGACTTCCCCATCAGGTGTGACCAAGATTTAAGTATATTATAATTAATAAATACACAGCTTTGACGTGTTTTAGATAATGTTTTAAGAAAAGTATTTTACTATAAAATTATTGACATGACGGTCGTGCGTAATGAGATGTAACTTAAGTTTTCTCTGATTTGATGCTGATGGTGAAGTCGGGGCTCAAATCCTGGCCAAGTATACTTAGATTTTCTACCTAAATGTCTTCCCACCATCCGTATAAATATGTTGCTACATTTCCTCTAAGTTTTACATTACTCTTCCTTACTTCATCCTTGAAGATATGGGGATATCCCGGACGGGTAGTAAGACGTGGAGCACGGAAAATATTGTGAATCTGTGTGAAATAGTGCGAGTTTAATGATAATTATTTTGGAAATATTGTGACGTTTAGAAATTCTGTATTATTTAAGAAGGTGTTTGATATTTTTTTACTATAATTTTTAACAAAATGTAGGCGAAAATTATCATCAGATTTCTAACGCTTTAAAAAAAATTAATTTCAATTTTCAAGCTTAAAAACAATCGACGATGATTATCGCAAAAATCTGTACTTTTGAGATTAAACCAAAAGGCTAAAAACCTAGCTCTAGTCTTACTTTATCAAATAAAGTCGTGTTTTAAATAGGATCACGATATAAAATGTTAAGATCGTGAGGGATTATTTTATAGGGTTTTATGTAAGTTATTATACTTTTATTAAAAACTATTTTAAGATGACATTTAAATAATTATACTCGTCAGAATTTTGCTTCTACTTAGATGAAAATTATATTAAGAATATCAAAGTATTTAATAAATTATCCGGGATTTCTAAATGTCTGCAATGCCTCTTAGTGTTCTACCATATCTTAATTGTATTACTTTAACAGTCAGAGGCGTTGTTTATAGTTATAATGTAAAGAACACACAAAATATCAATGTTATTGCCGTTTTTGCATCAAAACCTTTTTTTTTGTCAAAATAAATCAAATATTTCTCCAGTAAAAACATAGAGTTTAATTTTCTTCTCTTGGTGACCTTAACATTTCTATGTCAATGGTGAGCTAAAATTCAACGACGTTTTCTCTTCATTTAAATATTGGCCACATGATGCCGCTATGCTCATGACAGATATTCAAAAACTGCTGATATCCGTATGGGAAGAAAATTAAAACTTAGATATGTACTGAAGTAATATTTTATTTCTCTTGACCAAAAGAAGGTTTTGCTGTAAAAACTGCCAAATCATTTGACTTTTCTCGCGTCCCCTACGTCCACACCTGAAATAAAGCCATTTTAAGAATTATATCTAAAAATTTAGTGAAACGCATTCCTGTATACTTGATAGTTTATCATTGTGAGCTGGTATCCTAATATCTGCAAGTCATAATTAAGCACTTGTTTACTAAATACTGTATAAGCTTTGTGTGCGCTGCGTCTCATCCATTACCTATTGAGCTATTTCGTAGATTTACACTAATTAGCTACGGGTGAGGATGGTTGAATCTTAGAGACAAAAATTAAAGGAAGTGTATACGCACTCAGTGTAGGCAAAGTGGAAAATTTGCATTGAAGAAAATATCACCCTCAATACACCCAGGTGGGATTAGAACTCACACCTCTCCATCATCGATAAAATAGACTAGATGAGGCTTTAACTCACGTGCCCTTCGATGCGACTTAATAAGTTGTTAAAAATAAATATTATAAGAAATAGTTTATTTTTTAGAAAACTAGATCTAGTTTATTTAGTGTTTGTAACTTTTATATTCTTACTGGTTTCAAATATCATGTAATTAATACTGTAGTAAAGGTTAAAGTCTAAAGGTAAAATTTAATTCAATTAATATCGATAACATTTTTTTTCTCCTTCCTACTTGGAAAACATAGATATTTTATAAAAATTAGTTCCAAGACTGTGGGTTTTTAATAGTTTTTTTTAGTACAGCCTCTTACTAACCGTTCGGCTCATAAGCCTATGTTCTAATTACACTAATGGGTTAGAGATTATAACGGCTTAATTGAGAGTAAGTGCACCCACATTTTCGCGGAAAGAGATTGTAAAACCATTAAGAAAGAACTCCTCTCAGTGCATCCGACCGGGATCGAACCCCGATCTCCCCATCTTCGGCAGTTTAATCTAACACAAGAGGAGCGTTAGACAACGCGGCCACTGAAGGAGGTTCTATGAGTTAGGTGGTTTTAGAGTAAGTGAGCCCGTGTTCATGGGAAAATAATAAATATAATTCCCATTTGAGAAACCTTCCCCTGCGTACCCGGCTGAGACCTCGACCTCCCCATCACTGGAAACCCTATTATTTTAAGAGCAACACTTCAGACCATATAGCCACTGGCGTGGATGCGTAATAATTGATATTTTGAATAGAATGGCTACTATCCTCCCAACTTTACAAATACACCTTTGAAATAAATACACTATATTCTAACAATTATATTTATTGAATATCGAATTTATCATTTTATTTGAAGTGAAATGTGAAATAAACAAAGTATAATGTGATATATTACTTCATTATATGGTAAAGTGGATACTAACATTGAAAAAATTGGTAGATATATAAAATGGTTAAAGTTGAACAATATACATTTTAAATAATAGTACTTCAGTGCTACCCAAATTGATCAGGTGTAGATATTTGATGCTAAAAAGATAAATGGAAGCTGGATGCTGTGACTTTGATCATTTGGTGAAGTAAAATGCTGCAAAGTCGATCACTTGTTAAAGATGAATATTGCAATGTAGATAAAATGTTGTAGTTGTTTGTTGCATAGAAGATCATTTGTAAGGTTAACTGCCACATAGTCGATTCCTTGATGAAGTCGAATGTTTCAAAGTCGATCACTTCTTTAAATTGAATACTGTAGACAGGTTGTTAATGATATTAGGGCTTGCTGTAGACTAATTCATTATCTGTTGAAATTGATTGTTAACAAGTAGAAGAGTTGTTAATGCTATAAGGTATGCAGTTGGTGAAAGAGGGTGTTGCCAACTACAGTAGAAGTGTTGTTGATGCTATAAGGCATGTAGTTGATGAAAGAATATGTTGCCAACTACAGTAGAAAAGTTGTTGATGCAATAAGTCGTGTAGTTGATGAAAGAATATGTTGCCAACTACAGTAGAAGAGTTGTTGATGCTATAAGGCATGTAGTTGATGAAAGAAGATGTTGCCAACTACAGTAGAAGAGTTGTTGATGCTATAAGGCATGTAGTTGATGAAAGAAGATGTTGCCAACTACAGTAGAAGAGTTGTTGATGCTATAATATCTGTAGTTGATGAAAGAAGACGTTTCTAACTACAGTATAAGAGTTGTTGATGTTATAAGACGTGTAGTTAATGAAAGAAGATGTTGCCACCTAGAAGAGTTATTGGTATTAAATGTTCCTAACTTAATAAGTCGTTGAAATAAAAAGCTTCCAAGTTGATGATTTGTTCAGGTTGGATGTAAAACGTACTTCCAAGTGATATGAGCCAATCAAGACTGTATAAGTGTAAGCGGGGTAAGTGGAGTTGACACAGTTTACGATATAGTCGTTTCCCAAAGGAGTAAACGCGTCGTTAAAATCTGAAACAACAAAAAAAAGGGGTGAGTCTCACTTAATTTTTACAAACTTTATTATTTTCATCAAATGAGGTGGGCATAGCTTGATAAAATGATCATTATGGTCTGAGATACATTTTTTTTCTTAATAATTTAATATTATTCAATCTAAATAAGAATAATGTATTTTATTAACATTGTCTGTACTGTACATATTAATAATGTAAAAAATAATAATTCACTAAGTTTAAAATTATCTATTATTTAAATAAATACAAGTGAGACATTATTTGAGCCCACATTCAATAATCGTATGATTTACTGTAATTTTATTGTACTATACTGAGGAAAGATGTAATAGTGTCTAATTTGTTTTCAGGCACGACCAGTGTTTTTATTGTACTATACTGAGGAAAGATGTAATAGTGTCTAATTTGTTTTCAGACACGACCAGTGTTTTTATTGTACTATACTGAGGAAAGATGTAATAGTGTCTAATTTGTTTTCAGGCACGACCAGTGTTTTTATTTTTTCTAGTCACACTCTTGATTGCAAATACCCTCATTTATTATACAAATAAACATTTTTTTAAAGGAACACGACTACATTAAAATCAAACTACTTATTTCTCCCATTGGTGGGAACACGAACTAAACATCAATCTCATCTCGTCAAGCTTCGTACTTTCTGCTTTCGAGCTATAATCCTGACCGAGTGTACTAAAGGAGATTTTTAATGGTTTTCCACTATTACTACACGCAAACACGTACATATTTCTTTGATTTATACTTTATTAATCCTTAAGCCACAGAAGTAATTAAATGCGGGTATCCCAAATGGGTTTTAAGATGTGCTGCGAAAAAACTATTAGTGAATAATATTATAGCACACTAATTGAACAGAATGATGAAGTTAAAATTGTAAGTGCCTTCATCTACATTAACTTGAAGAAAGATATAACCGAAATCAATGCAATGAAAAACTCCCTCAGTTCACCTGACCGAGATCTAGGCCCAGACAGGCATGTGTGCCAACCGCTAGACCAACAACTTTGGTATAGTTATTATAATACTCACTTTATTTGACGATGCACGTGTCACAGCAGACGCAAGGATGAATCCCAAGGTCTATGTTATTGGGTTGGAACTGTCCCCCTTGAGCATCGCAATCCTCCTCAGTTACTTTTTTGCACTGGGTCTCCGCGCACACAGAGTTGCAGTGATCCGCACAGGACAGAGTCACTAGTCCTGCTATGAAGAGCACGGAGAAGAGTACGGCCTTCATCTGAAGACACAAATAGTAACACTGTCACCACAAGATAACAAACATTCTCAATGAGTTGCAGTGATGCTCACAGGACAGAGTCACTAGTCCTGCTATGAAGAGCACGGAGAAGAGTACGGCCTTCATCTAAAGACACAAATAGTAACACTGTCACCACAAGATAACAAACATTCTCAATGAGTTGCAGTGATGCGCACAAGACAGAGTCACTAGTCCTGCTATGAAGATTACGGAGAAGAGTACGGCCTTCATCTAAAGACACAAATAGTAACACTGTCACCACAAGATAACAAATATTCTCAATGAGTTGCAGTGATGCGCACAGGACAGAGTCACTAGTCCTGCTATGAAGATCACGAAGAGTACGGCCTTCATCTGAAGACACAAATAGTAACACTGTCACCACAATATAACAAACATTCCTAATGAGCTTTTAGCACAATAGGAAACTAGTGTTTTGAATATTGGTGTGTGTTTTATTAACCCTAATTGTAAAGAAAAATTAGGAACTTGTAGTATATGAGAGGGGCCTGCTCTAGAGTGGAAATGTAGATTAGATGGAACAACTCCCTTTAGAAACAAGTGGAAAACCAACCCGAGTAGATTGGTTAAAATTTGAACCCTGATTTCTTATAAACTTTGATGAAGATAGTGCTTTGCGAGTTTAACGCCTTAGTTCCTGGTTATCAGAGTTGAATATAAAAACATAACACGGACACGGGACCTCAACCCGGGAACTTTGGCTTAGTACGCCAATGTTCAAGCCACTGAGATATTCAAGAGTCGTTCTGTGCCCATGGTAATTCAATTTAAAGAATAATTTATGATATTTAGATACGGTGACAACCGTAACTAAACATATATTAGCTATTGATATTTCATCATATGCGCATTCGCACCGTTGTGATTATACTATCGGCAGCATAAAGACCTACCGAGTCAAATATGGCTACGTTATCTGACATCTCGTGATCTTAATTAATCACACATATGTATCTGATGATTTCTGCCAGTCAATCACAATCACAATCCGACTATAAATATTAGTGAAGGATTACCCTGAGTGAGGGACGATTCTTGGATAGCTCAGTGGTTAGATTATTGGTGTACCGGGACAAAGATCCTAGGTTCGATTATCGTGTTCAGGTGTCATTTTTTCAATTCAGTTATAAATATTTTCTAAAAGTCGGCTTAAGTTTTATTTTGAGTTTGTTTTAGTTTATAACCTCGATTTATGTGGTTTTACTTGCGTGTACAAAGTGCTACAAAGTATTAAATTGTTTTTAAATGTCCCTCTCATCAATAAGCAAAAGGCTACTTACTTTTCTAGTTGGAGTGGTTTAGACTAGTAGTGTGTTCAACAGTTTATAAGTTCCTCTGAATGTTTTTCCTTCCTCTCAACTGCATTTTATATAGTGAAGTCGTGGCACATTAATACCTGGGGTGAGCTGGATTCCCATTTAAGATTTCAATTACTATTAGGTTAAAAAAATGCACTTAAAAATTACCACTCACCCATTTGTTTCTCGGTATAGTAGTCATGAAATGAAATGTACTTAAGAATTACCACTCACCCATTTGTTTCTCGGTATAGTAGTCATGAAATGAAATGTACTTAATAATTACCATTCACCCATTTGTTTCTCGGTATAGTAGTAATGAAATGAAATGTGCTTCGAGAGACGACTAGACAATAAGTGCATCACTGTCAAAATAAATGGTACGACACACTCGCATAAACTTTCTCATCGTGTGTGTCTCATTGCTTCAAAGAAAATGTTCAAAAATGGGTTTTCAGTCAACTATTTTTAACTAAGTTTTTCTCATACATACAAACACACTCTACATATTGATAATCATAATAAACACTCCTTAAATAATATAAATTATAAACAAAATAGTTAAAATATTTTAACAAATTTCAAATTTTCAAAAATAAGTTATTTTGTAAACTACAATAAAATTATTTTTAATTTGTAAAAATAAAAACAGTTTCTTATTTATCAAGGGAAATTGTTCCCATATTCCGATTTTGAACTCAATTTTCAAGGTCCATTAAGAAAATCTATAATTTGAAGTAAGTAAACCGCCCTTTAATTAATTTATTCTAGAAAAATAAAGATGGATTATTATTTTTCACGTAAAATAATTATCGATACCAATTTTTAACAAAATTGCTAGAGATAATTAAAAAAAAATTTCAAACTCTACAAAAATGTATCATAAGTTAAGTACGATACAATAAATATTTTTTTAGAAAAAAAAATTACAAAACTATTTCATTATGTAAAAATCTCAATAGACACCTGTTTATAACCAAATTACTAAAGCTATTTTTTTAATATTTAAATAAATAAAAAACCATCATTAGTAAATTAGCCTTAAACAAGTTTTCTCCCAAAACACAAGCCCTATAGAATTTTACTTTTAATTTCAAACACTCCCCAGATATGCATACATTTTAAACAAAATTATTTGAACCAGTTTCAAAATATTTTCAAATTTTCAAAAATTATTCATCATTCCCCTTTGATAAATTTTTACCTAAAAACCAATTATAGTGTGTTATTTTAGATGTCAACCACTCCCTAAATATCCATTTGAAACCAAATTATTTGTGAGTCATTTTTAAAAATTTCAAATATTTTATAAATATGCTGTCTATTAACTACCCATTAACGAGCCAAAACAAGTATGCATTGCTATTTGTCATACCAAACTATACTTAAATATACGTTTTAAACAAAATCGTTTTAGCCATTTTATAAATATTTTGAATTTTCAAAAACTTTCCATTAGTAAACTACCTTTTAACGAATTTTTGCCCAAAACCAACTATAATGTGCTGTTTGCCATGTCAAACAAATCCTAAAGATGCATTAAAGAAATCATTAGATTAATTAATTACAACTTGTGAATGTAGGGGATGCCAGGCCTCCACCGTGGTTCGGATTCCACGTTAAACTGTAGGTCCTCCGTTTCATCTCACAATCACCCTTCCATTACACATTAGCGTAAGTGCGTACAAATTGAAAGGGTATTAAGACGCGGTGCTAATAATAATAATAATAATAATAATAATAATAATAATAATTTACTTGAATTTATAACTTAGTGAATATCAAGTATGGGCGGTAGTGTATACTCATTCTCTACTTTTACTCGGAGCTTTAAAACTATTACTTGAAAAATAAGTAATTTTATAAAAATCTATTAATATTTTTTTTCTTAGTCAACCACGAAGCATTATTTTGGATCTGCTACAAAGGAAGGGTGTAGCCATATTCATTTGTTGTGTTTTGGACGGTATTGGGTTAAGCCGTTTTTGGTTTTCACATTCATCCGGGCTATCCGTATTATTACCTACCATTTTAATGATGTAGAGATGAAGTAACTAGATTTCAAAGGAAATTATCAGCATCTGTGTGGAGGAAGAGTGGAAAACAGTTTGGGAAATATCAATTTCAGGCCGGGAATAGAACAGCTAGCTCCCTACCACCATCAATCCAGACAGTATGAGTCTGACATCTGAACCACGAACTCGCCGATGTGGGTAATTGTGAAATATTTTCATGTTTGAAAAGTAAGTCATACTTTGACTAGCTCCAGTGGCTCGACGGTCTAAGGCATCATGCTCGTGTGAGAGACTGCTGCTGATGACAGGGAGATCTGGGCTCTGATATCAGTCGGGTCTACTGAGGGTGGTTTTCCCTAAATGGTTTCCCACTCTTCTTCTAAGCAAATACAGGTAAAATGCTTCCTTCCTCAGTCCTGCCTCATTATATTAATTATCATATATGCGTATAACCTGAACAGGTAGTAACACGTGGTGATTTTAAAAAAATGCCTATTTAATTTTCCAATAAAATTGTTTAATATTTTATTCATTAAACTGGAACATCGATGTTTTATTCTAACTAAACGCATTTCGACAGACATCTACATATTTTCCGCTTTGATGGGCCAGGGAACCAAGACGTCAATCTTTGTCTTGTCTGGTTTACCGGTGTGTAGGAGGTTAAAATTGGAATGCTGGTTTGGTGGTTTCCTTCCACTTCCTCTGCACGTAAATGCGAGTATACTTCCTCTAAATTATACCTTACTCATCCCGATATCATCAATATGAGGATGCAAAAGTCCGGACGGGTGTTGAAATGCACAATCGCCATATTTATTACGTATTTACGTATTACATTCAAATTTGCACCTATATTTATTTTTTTACACCTAATATGTTTATTGTATTACATTTGTAGGGTTATATAAAAGTATTATTTACATAATGTTAGTCAAAAAAACAAATAAAAGCTTAGACTAAAAGTTAATAAATTTTGTAAAGACAGTTTTGTATTATTAATTGCGTAGTATAGTTTTTTTTAAACTGTCGGCATTTGTGGTCTACTGTAGCTCCTAAATTCTGAAGCGGTGTAGGTGGTGTACAGTAGTTGATTTCAAATCTAACAAGGAAAAAGCGTCATTGTTAATGGAAGTAACGACGTAGTGTCAGTCAGTTATGGGCTCATAAATTATAATAAGAATCACACTGAAAGCAAACGCTAAAAATATATAACAAGCTATTATCTTATTTTCCGTGGCCTTGAATAATTTGTAATATAGGCTCATAGGGAATCATATGGGGAAAGCTAGAAACAGTGTGTGATAGCAAAACAAACACGATATCACTAAATGGTGCGCCGTTTAGTGATACAGAACCCTGTTGAAATGACGTGCCATAGGGGATTTACACTTGAAGATATCAGTAGAGACCCTGAAATGTGCCAAATACATTTATCGGATTTTATTGAAAAAGAAAAGTTATATTTCGGTATAGAATTAGGTAAATAAAATATTTTCTAATTAATAAAAAGTAGTAACAAATTAACTTAAATATAAGATATATTGTGCTATTAATAGACAAAATACTACTAGAGTTCTTCTTATTTTTATTTAACTATAGGTTATGCATGTTCACACAATCGGTTATAATAACCAGTATAATCACATATTTTACTTCTTTAACAAAAGGTATTTGGTTGAGTGAAATAATGTCCTGGTTAGAGCAAACTGTTATTGGTTATTAGTAAGCTAAGAAGAAAATAATATTAGTGCATTTGGTTTGTTTTTTCTAAAATTTCAGGTGGCAAAGGCAAAGAACTACTACGTCTGTTACTGATAATCAAATATGCATGGTTTTAATCAGTAGCGTCTAGCGACTAAAATTCTTAGGCAAGTTTGGAAGGGGTACCCCCAAGCTTAAAAGGATAGGTCTCCGATTTTTTATGTTTTATTTTATGCTTCAAGAATCTATCTGGAGGGTTTTATTTATGATAGTTGTGGCTTTGGGCAACCTTCTGTTCTGTGATTTACATTATTGTGTTATTACGTATTATAGACATATATACTATTAAACTTTCATTTGTTAGCTTTCACTGATACACACATCAAAACCAAATCCCCCGCTACAATAAGCTACACAAAACTCTAAAAGCCCGGTACACATGACAAAACTTCTTGTAGAAAAAATTGTGCAAGAAATTGTACAATATCTTGGTTACATTTATAACTAAAGACTTAGATAGTTATTAATACAAATATTAACGAGAAAGAAAAAGCTAAAAAGTTAAAACAATGGAAAGTGATTAACTAATGTGTTAAAATCATTTTATTTTAATAATAATCTTAGGTTGAATAAAAACATAAAAATAATATGAGTCAAAGGGGGCTAGAAAAATGGATTAAAAAAATATATGGTTGACAGTATTTATAAATAAGCCTGCAAGTCAAGAATATAAACAAAACACTAAGTGTAATATGGTCATAACAAATAAAATAAAATGGCTTAATTAAAAATAATAAGCTAAGCTATAGAATAAATTGTTATATT
>CABFVX010000547.1:187682-204492 GCA_902151425.1 Timema shepardi
TTTTTTTTTTTTAAGTAACTGTCTAGAAGACGAATTTTTCGTGTTTACAACTCAAAAGTTGTACAAGAAAAATGGCTGATATAGTACGCGTTCTAGTTCCTGAAATTGAATACAATAAGTTGTGCAAAGCAGATCTTGTACAAGCTGTGGTGTTCGCAAAACGCCATCTTCAGGCTGCAACTTCTTGTACAACTTTATGTACAAGAATTTGTGTAATGTGTACCGGGTGTAGGCACTAGGCACGGGGTCAGTACCTAGACAATATTAATTTCCCCTTTCAAGCCATAACATCCCTCTATGTTTTGAAGGGGTAGCGAAGGGTAATAATGACTTCTATTCTAGTTGTCACCTTTCGGTTAAGAGAAGTCGTAGCTCGGCTGCTTGCATTTTTACCTGATATCTGCAGCTCTTCCCCTTCTCACCCCTCCAAAATCTATGACGTCACAAATAAGAACTACACTAGCTAGAGCAATGGGATGAAAGTCGGACAAATACCGACTTTCAACCACCATTAAATGGATTAGTACATATCTTTCATGCATGTTACGGTCACTGCCATGAATGTGTGTTTTTTCAAACCCACCCAATTTCGTTTATGGTAAACATTTCAAATGTGGATTTTGTTGCCTTAAATTACCTACTCGTTTAGAGGTGATAGACACGTATAAAACAACAAGCCGGATGTAATCCCAGTGATAATCTGTAGGTACTCAAACTGGGGGATGGCTGAATTTTTTAAATTCAAATGAAAGAGGCATTCAAACTGATTGTCAATGTATCAACAGACTTTCGTGGACACGTGTACCAACACAAAACATTATGAAAGTAAAGTCTTACATCTGTAAAAATTATTTTGTTTCTGGGAATTAAAATTGTTTTATTTATATAGCTATATATAGTATCTAGCAACTAATTTTCAGTCTATAATTAGTTACTATGGCCTAAGAGAGCACTGTGAATTTTAATTCTGTCAGTTTATATTTTTATTTAGTTTTAATTTATTCTTAAGTGTTTATTTATTTTGACGGGACTAGCACGACTTGCGGCTGGATGTCGTACTACATTTAATTAGTTCTCGTTATACTAATGTTTAAGCTTATTGTTATCAACGGACGTTGCCTGGCATCGAAGGAAACACCAAATAATAATAACAATACTTTTATAAGAACAAGAAATATATTTATCCACCGGGTTTTTGTCCAAATATTCCATCCACATTTTAAAACAATACTGATCAGGTGTAATTTTATTTTTAACGTCTTCTACGAGATTCTACGAAAATCATAATGGCTGCGCTACACGAGGAATAATGAAATAAACTGTAGCAGACGGAGGAGCTGACGACACAGATACGTCATCCAATCTCATGCATTTTAATTTTAAAAGGCCTGTGAGGAAAAAATAAGAAATTGAGTTTATTTACAAACAATGACCCTATTTCAAACTTTCAGATATCATATTCTGCATCCATTTATTTAAAGATTCAAATTTTATCAAGCTTCTTAATTATTATTTCTTCCCCCCTTGATAGTCCTTGTTTATACATTAATTTCACATATTTATGGACATAATGTATTTAAAATTTAGAACTTAAATCCGCGAGATTTTTTTGAGCCTCTACAAGAAATGCTGAGAGGCGGGAATTGTAAGAAAGAAGCGCGATTGGCGTCTTGTATATAAAGAGAAGATGACACACATTATTTTCAGTGCAACAAAAACTGAGATTTTAACAGTTATTTCTTGAAATAATATTTCAAGTGTTCATCAAAATGACTACCATCAGTGGCGTCTCGTATATAGGCACTGCGAAAATGCAGCACCCCCTATTTCCACTTGATATTATCGATAACATTTAATATAATGAGTCCTTTTTTCTTTAATTCTTTATTTATTTTTGCAGTACAATATATATATATATATATATATATATATTCGTTAAGCTTAAAGTCAATATTTCAGTAGCCATCCCCCAGTTTGTGAAAAAGATACGAAAATCTTTGTAAGGAACTGTGCGATTCACAGTGCCAGCGACGTGGTGTTTGACTGTTGTGCGCATGCGCACATAAGAGGGCGGTGGGGAGGAAGGCGAGACTGCCAGGTAGAGAAAGCACTGTTGCTCTCGCAGTGCTGGCTCTAGCGTGATGGTGGAAGGATTTTTTTTTCTTACTCAGAGTGTGTTGTGCTTAAAAACCGTGTACCATATTCTTGAATGTGATAAAGTGTAGAGGAGTATGGAATTAGATTATTATTCTGCTTCCTGCTATTCTATTAAATTATTTTTTTCAGTTCTTTTATTTAACAGAAAACTTTAACCATGGCCTTGCACCCCCAGGAAATAAGTTCTGTTACTAAGTGAACTTCAAAAGCTTAAGTTTTCACAACTATCTTTCCATGAGAAAGTTACCGTTAGATAAATAGGTCATTCCACATCTGATATTCTAATATATCAGCCAGGCAAAAGCAACAACAAGAAATATATTTGTAGCTTTAATTTTGAATGGTATCAACGGTAAAGTTGGATTTGCGGCTGTGAAGTAAAAAATGCACTGTTTCACTTCCCTTGTTAGCAACACCCTCACTAATTTTAACTATGAGCCGCCACTGACTACCATAGACGCGACCACATCTTTAGACCACTGGTAGACCTCTGCAATATCCTTTTCTTGGACTTTTAGTGAGTTTTGGACCACCTCACAGTTTCAAAGACGACTTCTCAGAACATCTTTTGAGATGATATCATTAATTTTTTTTCTAAGTTTTAATATCTACAAAGCCTCGACCTCACTAAGCAGACGCTATATTCTTATGAATCTTTTCCGCTACAATTTCAAGACTTGGTGTTATTTTCTTCTAAAGTATTAATTATATTTATTTATATATATACATATTTTTTTTCAAGATAACTTTTTATAACAATGACTCTGGAAAAATTATTTTGACCAGCGTCATTCCTTCGACATGACTGCGATGTCTTATGTTTGTTTATTCATTTATTTTAAGTAGTAACCTCATAAAGGACATCTATTAATTAGAGTGTCTTAATAAATTATAATAATTTATTCATTATTTCAATAACTATCCACAAAGAATGAACTTAAGATTTTTTATACTAATATATCAACTTACTGGACTGTTATTTGAATTGTGAATTGTATTTTAGTTTTATAACTAAGCAAACGTCTGTTAGGCAGGGTAAAATTTTAGATTTGGCCATTATTTATCAAAGTAAAACTAAACTTATTAATTTTTTTCAAAGCCAAATCTGTTGTTAGGTATTTTATTTGTATTATTATCACCATCATTTAAAGTAATCCACCTTGTTACTACTGTTATAAAACACACACATATTTAGCGATATTTCACCTGCAATCAGTTCCCAGGTCTGCTGAACTGGAGGCTGTATTGTTGTACGGAAGGTGAGCCCATTGTTGACTAGGTACAGTAAAGGTATATTATTTCCCGACATGGCCCAGAGGTCCTGAGAGAGTCTTGTGTTCAATTTGATGCATTATTATTATTATTTTAACTTTTACACTGAGATAGTAATTTTTGTTGTTAAATGTAAATGTTGGTTTTGAACCCAGAGTATTGTATTAATTTTAAATCTGAGCAAGCCTACCATTATTTCATCACCTATTTTAGATACTATTTTTTAACGATGTCACTGGATTTAAAGTTAATAGATAGAGATATGTCCCTTTTAATATTTCCCCTTATTTCCTATAAAATACATTACAATTATTATTATAATAAATATAGTAAAGTTTTTTTTAAATTTACAATACTAAATGTTGCTTAAGTGACAAGTTATCAAAATGTTATATTGACAAGTTGATGAGTTGTTGAAATTTTATGTTCAACGTGATTTTGAGTGACCAGAACTAACTGTGCATATTCCATCAGTACAAGTGGAGTCGGCACATGTCACAATGTACCCGGCTCCAATCTCAGTACATGATTCGCCAACATCTGTAACAAACAAAACGGTTACTTGATCCAAATAACTATTTGTTTCAGGTAATCATAATTCCACAAATTTGTCTAGTTTAAGATTACGGCTAGTTTTCAGGCTTTTGGTTTCATAATACTGTTTGTGTTTGGAAATTAAAGCACAATTATTTAAGGAAACCAAAGTATATTTATTAAATGTGTTTTAAAATTACAAATAAACATTTATTTTTGATAGAGCTAGATCAAATACAATTTTTTTCGGAACTTAATATGTATTAATTTTCCTACAAATCTCGAATCCCAAACCAAATCTTGGAAAACATTATAAGGAGGTTAACCTTCCCACATTTATATAAGTTTTTTCTTTAGTTTCAGTTTGACCTATATTAATTCTTACTTCATATAAAAAATAGAATTCGAGGCTAATTGTTTATATGTTTTTGTAATAAATCTTGTTATCGTTCTGTTAAATGGTAAATTAATGGTCTGAAGCTGATTATTAGCCTTTCTTATAATTATATTGGGTTAAAATACTAGTGAGTAATTAATTTTGTAATTTTAAATTTTAAAAATTAACCTGGAAATTTTCTGGGATCCCAGAAATCTTATTGGATTCAAATAATTCAAGATTTGAAGGACACATCTATATATTTTGGACACAAACACTACCATCTTCTTCCTTTTAGGAATCGAACAGCTTAGTGGTAGAACATTGGTGTGTTAGGCCAAAGGTGTTAGGTTTCATACCTGAGTCTATGTGTCATTTTTCAAATTTTAAAATAATTTATTGAAGCTATTTTATTTTTTAATATATGACTTCTAAACTCCTTGGGTTAAGGTTCATGATTACTTTTTCGTGCATACGCTATGTTGCCCATATCAAGTATCAAGGGAATTTAATTATCTAAGTCTGAAGGAACAAAATGGGATGGTTGCATTTTCAACAACCATTAACAACATTCACCTGAAGTAGGTAAGTCCTGTCGTGAAAAAACAACATCCTCAGTTTATCTTATCGAGATTGAAGGGCAGTCATGTGTGCCAACTGCTCAACCAAACACCACTGGTATACTACTCACTTCTGTTGAGGGTGCAAGAATCGCAGCAGATGCAAGGATGAAACTCAAGGTGTGGGTTGCTAGGGTTGAACACCCCTCCTTCTTTAGCGCAATCCTCGCTGGTTATCCTGAGACACAGTGTTGCCGCGCAAACAGAGTTGCAGTGATGCGCACAGGACAGAGTCACTAGTCCTGCTATGAAGAGCACGGAGAAGAGTACGGCCTTCATCTGAAGACACAAATAGTAACACTGTCACCACAAGATAACAAACATTCCTAATGAGTTGCAGTGATGCGCACAGGACAGTCACTAGTCCTGCTATGAAGAGCACGGAGAAGAGTACGGCCTTCATCTGAAGACACAAATAGTAACACTGTCACCACAAGATAACAAACATTCTCAATGAGTTGCAGTGATGCGCACAGGACAGAGTCACTAGTCCTGCTATGAAGAGCACGGAGAAGAGTACGGCCTTCATCTGAAGACACGAATAGTAACACTGTCACCACAAGAATACAAACATTCTCAATGAGTTGCAGCTGAGTACATTATACGAAATAAAGGGGATAATAAAATAGAAAATAAATATTAGGGAGAACCTGTAGGTTGCACTTATATTTTATTTTGAAGTTATTATTCTTCCTTTACACATTTAACAGCAAAAGTATCCGGCGTTGTCCAAGAGAAATACTTTTTAAAAACAATGCAAACCGATCTATCGTATAAAGTTCGACGTGTAATTGCAACAGAGAAATGAATTTATTTTAAATCACACTCAAGTAAAATAAGATCGTAGAGATATATAAGTTTTATTTGACAAAAGAGGTCAGGAGATATGTCTCTAAATATATTTAAAGTAAGGCCTCTATAAATAACTTTTTTAGTTCGAGTTTTGGGTGTTAAAATTCATTTTAAAAAATTTCTCTAACTCTTTAATAGGCTACATAAAAAATGGCCACGCGAAAAGCAAGAAACGCGTGGGTTTATACTAGTTACGAGTTTATCCCTGTGTTAGCTATAGCAAAACAAACTTTAATAGGATAGTGAAGCCTTTTAAATTCGAAGGATATTCGCTGGTAATCACTTGAATACGATTATTAAATACTCTTTAAACTTTTGCATTTTATTATTATTATCATCATCATCATCATCAAGCCTAGATGATATTGAGGTTAAAGCAGTCACTCTCAAGCGAATACCTTTGCACAGTTTCGGCTACTAATGTACATATTTTCAGAGTGATACTTTTTTTTTGTAAATATTGCACAATATCTAAATTTAGAGTGGAATAGTTATTACATCTTAATGTTGCCTCTTTACCATCGTCTGCTATTAGAAAGAGTTGAAGAAATGTTGGCCTTCTCATTGGTTTCAGAAAGACCTGAACCAGCTAAATGATACATTTGATCTTTAGCTTTTAAATGTTTGCAAATATTTTCCTTCCTGTACAATGTTTGTTGCTCCAAATGAAGTCATTTGAAAGGTATTATTGCAATTTATAGCTGACGAAAGAAACAGTTTTGAGATAGTAGGTGTGCCGATCAAATCCTATTATGTGCTTTATATGGATCCCTCAAGGAATCATGTTTGATTTTACGATTAGAACAGCACATACCCGTGCTTTCAGCTTTCCATTTACGAGCTTTACAACAGCAACATACTGTTGAAATAGATCGAATAATTACATCCCTGTTGGTTTCATACATTATAGATAGGTCGTAATTAAAATCAGAATTTTCCTTAAGAGTTCCATGAAAATTGATGTGAATTTGCAGTTCTAACTTAACATATTTTTGTCCTTCAAATAGATTCTTGAGCGGCATTACTTATTCTGTCTTTCCTGAGTCTGTTCAAGCTCTTCGTTCATTAGACCTTTCTAACGGCTTGCTTGCAAACTCCCTTTGATGTATTTTGGGTCTTCCTTTTGGAGTTTTAATGGGCCTACCACTTTTTTATTGGAAGAGTAAAGTTATCTTCTATAGTAAATGTAAGTAAATGTTTAGAACAAAAGATAGGTCTTAAATGATTTAACAAATAAAATGTTAAATTTTGATCATTTGAGTTCATGTCCTACGCAATAATAGAAAAAACAAAGGCAATTGGAAAAAATCCCCAATATATTCCATTTTGCTGCTATTGAACATTATCATAAATAATTGATGGTTATATACGTAAACAAAGCACTAATAAAACGAGGTCGTTCATCAGTCAAGATGAAAATTGTGTTACTGTTCAAACTTTCATAAACATGATTAACAATACTATCATAATAGGTGCAGATCCATTGTGTAACACTGTCCGTAGCAGAAGAAGACAGTATTTGAATCATATTGTTGGTATGTCTTGCAACAGAAGTTACGTCATCGTTAGGATTCCACATTAATAAAACCTATTGTGGTCGAAATTATGTTTGTGCTGCTAGAATCTAATTAAATTTTCCTATGTTGTTAGTTGGGAATTATTAATTTTGTTTTAGCACCGCGTCTTATTATTTATTCAGGTTATATACATAGTTCTAACTATAATAATGAGTCAGGGATAAGGAAGATTGAATTTAAGGAAAAAGGTCCTACATTTTCGTGGAGGGGGATGAAAACCCCTTTTTTAACACTACCATCAGTACACCCGACCTGGATTTGAAATCCAATCTTCCTTTCATCGGCAGTCTAGTCTAACACGAAAGTGATGCCTTATACCATGCAGCCACCGAAACAGGTGGCAAATATATATTATTGACTAATTCATTAAGAATAGAATCCAATGCAAGTAATATTTTCATGGCCATTTTTGAAATAATAAAATAAGTCAAGGACTCGTACTCCCAATATTAAAACCATAATAAGTAATTGTTATGATTTTAGGGCGCTTTTTAATAGAAGACGGAGAAACAATAATGACTATTTGAGATAAAAACACAAACCATTAATATCGCTAAATAACAATTTGACTTAAATATTTTAATTAAAATAAACAAATTAAACTACTTTTGATTGATTAAATACTTTCTATCATTTAAAAAATCTACAAATGAAAGGTTTACTCGGTGGTTTATTATACGCATAATAAAGTGAATAAAATTTACTCTATTTTAACAAAACTAGGTTCATTTGGTTTGTTATACAGATTGTAGGCAATCTATTATTTATTTTCATTTAGTGACCTTACATTCTCGCAGAGATGTTGGAGAAAAAAAGTAAAGATTTGTGTTCGTTTAGTAAAGTTACAAACGACAGATGGATTTATATAAAAAAAAGGGGGGGTGTATGGATATAAATAATATATATCTATCCCCCTATTTTCACTTATTTACCAGGGTCCCAATTAGAGTTTGAGATTCTTTTGCTTATTTTAAATGGTTCCTTTACCCACCTACAAAATGTCAGTCTTCTACCAAAACGAGATAAAGTTGTTTCCATTATTTTTGGTAGTGTTAAACCCTTTCCCACCTTCCCCCATTTGACCAAGTATTACTTAAAAACTTCAAATTGTAGGATCTATTTAGTTATTTGGAGTCTTCCTTCTACCTGCTGCCAAACTTTGATTATCTATCTTTTTGACCCGCCTCGGTGTTGTAGTTAGCAAACAAGCTAGTTTCGTGTTGAGCTATACTGTCGAGGATGGGGAGGTAATTAGCACTTAAGCGTATAACCCGAACGGTTAGTAAGACGCGGTGCTTAGTATTATTGTTATTATTATTATTAACAAACTTATTTTTATCTATTTAGCCCCCTTTCTCTTATTTCCCGGAGTCCCATTTAAAAAGTTTAAATTTTAAAATTTTATGATTATTTTGGGTAGTTCTTTTGCCTGTCTGCCAAACTTTACTTTACTTTACTTTACTTTTATTTCGAATTTAAGTTTTTTTTTACTACAGTAAGAAGGAGTTGTTTCTATTAGTTTCGGAAATTTTAAACCCCTTCTCCATTACAACCATTTTTCAACACTATTTTTTCTTATTTGTATATCTACAATGCTTGGACTTTATTTAAGGCCCTTTCTCCATATATGATCCTACATTTAAAAAAAAGGTAATGAAGAACTTGCGTAATTATTGTGGAAGGAAATCGTTTCTTTTTAAATAGATTTATTTAAAAATAAATGTCCACAAAACGATTAAAATCTTTACTTTTGGTTAATTTTTTCAAAACTAAAAGCCTAAAATTATTATTGTAATTGCGTACAAAAATGCTTACTTGCTACAAATTAGTCATTTGTTTATAAAATCTCCCTATTATCAAATAACAAAATAATACTAACGTTTGTGGTTGAAATGGTTTAGACTGGTGATGTGCACAGCAGCTAGATGTTATTCTCAATGTACATCATTAATCTCAAACACACGCTATATATATACATACATACACTGAAGCTGAATTAATATCTCGGCTGTTTCGAGGTTCTAATTTGAGGTTCTGAGTACATGCTTGAAATGAATAAATTCAAAGATTACGTACGTTTTTGTCCTTCAATGCTATATAGTAGTCACGAAATGCGAAGAGTTCAAAGACAAGGAAAAGTTCAGTAACAATGTTTCTACTTAACCTCCCCCTCTTAGCACGTAAGCCCTTAAAACCTCCTGCCTCATAACCAATTGTTTTGATTTTTAAAGCAAGAACACGCAATCTCTTTGAAGATGAGAATAAATAGTAGAAACATTAAACTCTTTGTATTGATATCCAATCAATAAATAGTATAAACATTAAACTCTTTGTATTGATATCCAATCAATAAATAGTAGAAACATTAAACTCTTTGTATTGATATCCAATCAATTAATTTATTACAACTAAACAAAAATGAAACTTAATCAACTCTAATTAAATTAAATAAGCTAAATTTAATCAAATATTGAATACTAAATCTAAATACAATTAATCTAAAAGTAAAAAACCTAAATATATGCATAATGATATTACTAATAAAATGACATCGAGTTTCATTCAATGACACCACAAATCAATGTTCTAATTAAACTACTTGAGTATTTTAAAGAAACAAAATAGCACTTTAAAGTTAATAAATTTGGCTCTCAAGATACTAAAAAGAATGTACTAAAAACCAGTTTTGAAATAAGCAATTGAAACTGCACCGGGAAAGTCGGAAACGCCTAGTGGGCATATTATAGATTAAAATTAAAATCAAGGAATAGTATTGAAGGAAGAGAGAACAGCTACCCATTTCCTGTAGTAATTTATCCTCGGATATTATGTTTGTTTCGTTTTAGGTTGTTCTTTTTTTGTGGGGGGGAGGTGTCTTGTTACCCTTCCATGATATCCATTTTTAAATACACATAAGGGAAAAATACAACGAATTTATGGATTTTTAAAGGAATTTTAACTGCTTTTGGGTTGATGGGAAGAGATATAAACCATCAGGAGGAGGGTGGGGGGAAAGCTTCCGGTGTACCTGTCACTGAACAAACCGGACAAGATGAGCTTGACCTTCAGTTATTTAGGGCCGTTGTTTGGGTGATAATTAACAGCGTGTGGCAGCGATGACGACATCAGGTGGTGTTCTACATTAACAAGTGTTAGTTATGTAACAAAGATAGTACACAAGTAAAACACTACCTTCAAAATTGTGTTGCAATTCAAAATTACAATTTTTACAATAGGCTGACCATAATTCCTTGAGACAAAAATGGGATGCGTGGGGGGGGAGGGAGGGGTACGGGAAAAGTCAAGTTAAAAAAACATTAAAAATTTGTTTTTATAACATAAACATGGTGAACTTACAATCATTCTTCACAGAACCCACACCAAAACGTTTATGTGGATGATGAGAACTGCATTTCATCATGATCATATTATGAGTATTTTTCGAATGGACTTATTTTGCGCAACGAATGTCAGTCTTTCAATACCTCATCATAAAACTTATCATACACACTCCATTTTACAATTTTGTCTTACAATTAGCATGGCTCTCATTGATTTGACACTAAATCTACATATCTCCTTATACGACATGCTATTCATAACAGAATATATTCTTTACACAGATGCTGTACTTCCTGGCAAACAAATAAAAAACAGCTGAATTTTTAAAAAATCCTGAAAATATAAACATTTTCACTCATTTCAGAAAATATTTGCACCCATCTATCAGATACATAAATATTTTATTTATTCTATGCTACCAACTTTCTCACAACTATAGCTTTATGATTGACACCAATATTTATGAATGTTTTAAAGTTTTAACTAAAAAAACGGGATAAAAACGGCCGGGACATGGCAAAAAAAAACCGGGACGTATGATCACCCTATCTTACAAGTACCTCATAATAAACAACATGGAAAGTCTTGTCTTTACAGCGAACGCAAGATTGTTTGTCTGCACAGTCTTGGGGCATCTAAGAGATTCGTGTTCGAATCTTAGTTAGGGGTTAGCAGTGTAGTTTATAAGCTAACACAGCAGTATAATGGAGTGAACTCATATCAGATTGCACCAGACACTAATAATAAACCATGTATGGTGTTAGGAAAAACAATTTTATCCCTGCTCCAAGTCCTACTACCCGTTTGGGTTATTCGCTTATTTATATTATTTGGGTAGGATTAATTTAAATGACTTGTACTCGTATTTATGTGGAGGGAAACTGGTTAATCATTTAGAAAAAAAATCTCCTTATTCACCCAGCCTGGATTTGAACTCTAACCTACCCATCACCAGCAAACCATACAAGACGAGACAAACGCCTTAAACCACGTACCCATTGGTAACAATTGAAAAGTATCACGAGTATAGTTCTTTAATTGTTCAATCTCTAGAACATCATATATGTATTCATTTATCCACATTTCATCAAAGAGTTAGGAATGGAAATAATATTTAAGAAGGAATGCATCTCCACTACAGTAAATGAAAGATAATAAAACTCAAGTAAAAACCATACCCCTAATCATCTGACTAGGACTTGAATCATGACCTCCCTAACACTGGTGACAGGTACAATGAAACTCTAAGGATCAAATTACTACACCTCTCGTTCCGTATTGTAAGGGAACCCACTGTTCATTGCCAAAATGACATATTTTTTATTGTTGTTTTGCGTTGATGGGTATCGTCTGATAGCAATTAGAGCTATAAAAGTTTTAGCAGTTAAATTAACACTACCATAGTTTCACAAATGAATAACTAATCTGACACTAGGAAGCGTGTTTGAATTGAATCATTTGAATAAATTTTAATTTTTCAAATAGCCATCTTCCTTAACTAACTCACACTTTTATAAATTATTCCACGATATAATAATTTAGAAAAACAACAACACAATGGTGTGAGCCTCGTTAGAAAGACAACATTGGCTGATAGAGGGTGTCATGTGATCAACACAATGAGCTCTCAAACCGTTAATCTCAGTTTTCTAAACTGGAGCTGCTTCTTCTTTATTCAAGTAGATCCTCATTTGTCCTCCCGAGGCTGAGTTTGACTATTAACTTAATTATAATTTTTTTTAGCACCAAGTATTACTGCCCGTTCGGGTTATACGCTTATTTACCAATTACGTTAATGGTTTTAAGGATTAGAACGATTATATTTAGAGGAAGTGTACCCGCATTTGCGTAGAAATATAGTGTAATATAAATTTGGAAAAACCACCCTTATTACACCCGACCGAGATTTGAACCTTAATCTCTCCATCATCGGCAATCTACTCAAACACGAGAGTAGCGCCTTAAGCTATACGGCCACCGAAGCTTGTAGTTATAGAGACTATTAAGTAAGTTTTGTATTGTCATTGAAGTCATTAAAATAAATCTTATTTTAAGGATATGGAAGTAATAGTAAAGTTATATTTGTTATGTTTAATTGTGTAACTATTATTTAACTACGCCACTCTCATAACATCCTGGATTGTCTGTGATGGAGTTTCAAATTAGGATTGGGTTTACTGAGTGGTTTTTCTTATAGGAAGTCCCATCCTTCTTTCAAACTTCCTCTAAATTCTACCTTCATCCCTACCTCATTAGTGTAAATATTTGGATAGCCTGGACAGGAATTAAAATAAAGGTTAGCAAAAATATTCCTATTCATACCATGGTGGTCCAATCTTTTTCATACCAAAGGCCAAATCAGATATCAGTTCGCTCCGTGGACCGAAGATATATTTAGTAATCCCATCAACTTAGTATAGGACTACAACAACACTTATTAAACGATTATTTTCAATATTTATAATAAATTGTATTTTTTATTTGGTGGAATAATTCAAATTTTACTGCCAAAAAGAGTTTATTAATCTCCCAAAAATATATATTATGAAATATGCAGGCAAGCACACTTTCATTAAACAACTTAGCGTTATAAATATATATTTATACATATTTTTACTAATCAAATAAATGCACAATAAAATGCAATCATGACTCTTTTAAATAGATATTTATATTTGAATCATTACAGTAGCTATTTCCCACATGCAGCCGAGGGTTTTCCTTTAATTTTCCTACAGGATACTGTGAGGGCCACATTTTCAGTGAGCACGGGCCGGCGATTGGACAACACTGCTTTAGACCATATCTGTTTCTTTAACGTTTTCAAAAACTAGGAATGTTTTTTTTAAATCTTTCACAGCACATTAAGACATTACAATAAATTAAGTAGAATATTTTATTTGATACAATTTTTGCTTCATACCAGTCTAGTTTTGAGTTTATCCATATTTTTCTAATAGCACTAATTTCAATAATTGGTCTTGGCTAAACTTATAGTAGCGAAGGTAAGCTTTCCTTCAATACTTAAACTTTGCAGAGATTTGAATTAACTCGACTGGATGGGCACACGGACTAAGGCGATAGTCTCATTTGGTCTGGTTTACCAATAGTGGTAGGTCAGATTTTTTAATCCAGCAGGTGGTTCTGAAAATGTTTTTAACTAAATAATTTTCCACTTCCTCTCCATGCAAATGCGAGTATACTTCCTCTAAATTGTCCCTTCTTTCTCCCTACCCCAGATAGTGTGAATTTTCAACTATTCTGGACGCGTATTTGAGTCAATGCACAAATTAATTTATCTGGATAGCTTCAAAAATAAAAGTATTCTATTCTTAAATAATTTGACTTAAACTGATTTTTGCTTGAGTTTTTAACATTCATACTATCTTTAAAGGATTCAACAATGTTCAAAAATGGATTCAACATGAAATCTTGGTAGTAGTTTAAATCATAATATTGGTGTGTTCGCTGTGTCTACCCGAACATCCGGCCTGTCTATAACTAAGTAATTTAAAATGTAATCAATGTATATCTTTAAATGACAGGTTATAGGGGATTAAAAAAGTTGATGGAAATGAAGTATGTAGATAAAAGACTGCCCGTGAGAACAATAAAGAGGTAACAGAAAGTTTGCAAGTGAGAGGAGAAGAATGGAAGCAATTAAAGGAAGAAGAATGGTTAAAAGGATAGAGAATGATGGAGGCATTTTACTAAACAGACCCGGCCAAAGGCTGGAAACATTTGATGATGATGATGTTTGGATTAACATCGATCCTGAAAAAAATTAGTTGAGTCATGCTTGAAGAACCTGGATATATTATTAAGAGTAATTCTAGCTATTTATTGGTGTGAATGATTAATAGAGGTGTGACTTATTGGCTTAAATATTGGATAGAAGGTGTCTTATTGGTTGAAATTTTGACGAGAATGGTAGTTTATTAGTCGATATGTTGGATGGAATGGTGGTTAATTGGTTGGAATATCGGAGAGAATGGTGATTGAAGACATAATTATTATTTCCACTACAATTCAAATTTATCTCTGACATTAAAACCCATTTTTATAACAATAATATTTTTATTAAAAATGAAAACAAGTATTTTTACAAATTTAATCATATTAACCTACAAATGTTAATATATTTACACAATAAAATAAAAGATAAACATACTAATGAATACTGGTGATACATTTATTATAACAATGTATTAAAAACTTATCTCAAAAGACACATTTAGTTGTAAGTAAACAGGGAGAATTAGAGGAAACTAACATATCAGCAGTCTACTTACAAAATTGATGGTTCTACGAGGTTTGCAAAAGTTTTTATAGTGACAGTTTTTTTAAAGCTATTTACAAAATACTGAACTTGTTGAGTTTATGTGTTGATGATATGTTGGAGTTTTATGCACATGCTCCCATGTGACCTGAGCTCAATATACAGATGTTCTCTTAAGATCAGGTCATGTGGCACCAGCATCTGCAACAAACAAAATTGTTTAGTGATCGTCATTACGTCACAGACGCAAATATTAAGGAGTATTTCCTAGTTTGTTTACATGACAATAATCTTTTATTTATCTTTGAACAATTCCCACACCTTCCCTTTCTCATTTTATCTCATTAAAGACTTGATATTTGTTTAAAAGATACGACCTCTAGCATCTTGGGTCTAGGCGACCGCAACCTTATTTTTCATGCATCAACTATAGTGACCGCATCAAATATTAATGACTTAAACAATCTTCATCTTTCTAAGGGAACAATATGAAATTTTTAATTTTAATTGAATTACTATCCATTCACATGAAAGATAAAAGATGCATAGTTGAATTTTAAAAAAATACCTCAATTGATCTGAACGAACTTGAAGGTTAGTAAGGTATACCAACCGTTCAACCAACGCCAAAGGTATAATTTATTTATTTTTGTCATCATATATTAATTTTTTTTATCACTAAGTCTTTACTAATTGTTCAGGTTAAAAGCATAGGTATACCTATTTAATAATTACTCTAATGAGGTAGGGATTAAGAAGGAAGCATTTTAAAGGTAATCTACTAGCATTAGCGTGGATGTAGAGTGGGAAACCATTTAGTAAAAAAATACCTTCATTAGAAATGACCGGGATTCTAATCCCAACCTCTCTGTCTTCAACAGGTCAGTCTAGCACGAGAGTGACGCCTCCTTAGATCATTCAGCAACTGAAGCGGGTTCGTGTCTTAGCTACCGTTCAGATTGTACTCAGTCAGTTTCGGGAATGTCGAGTTCCTCCACTGAGATAATTAGTCCGATAGCAATGGTCGAGTTCCTTTACGAAACCTCATGGAGGAGATCTTCGCACAGTAAATTACAAAATTAAATACGATAGAAATTCGCAAACGCATTAAAGGTTAGGTTAAGTTATGTTGGTTAAGAACCACAGGTATATGTAGAAATTAACCAACTATACCTATAATCCGTTCTTTCAGGTGTCATGAAGGAACTCAAACCCCCCTCCCCCCTCTCCTTCCTTTCCGCCTCCCCACCACCAAAGTGAAGTAATTAGATAATTATATCCCTAACCCCCTCCCCCCCCCCAATCCAACCAAGTGGAGGAACTCGACCAAAGAATTAAGTGACCTTCATCGAAAAGGGTATTAAATCAGCTTTCATGGAGGACCTCGAACATGCCCGTCAGTTTAATAGGGTACTTGGTGACCTGGCGGTCTAGGGGTAAGGTGTCGGACTTCTGTGCTGGCGGCCGGGGTTCAATCCTCGGTCCCGGCACAGATTGATCTGATTACCAAACCCTTCCTTCACCTCTGACAAGACATCTTGTGAATGTGGGGAATGCCAGGCCTCCCCCGTGGTTCAGATTCCACGTTAAACTGTAGGTCCTTCATTTCATCTCACAATCACCATTCCATTACACATTAGCGTAAGTGCGTATAACCCGAACGGGTAGTAAGACGTGGTGCTAATAATAATAATAATAATAATAATAATAATTTCCAGGTTAATCAGCTGTGAAATGTGATATTTCTCACACGAATGGCCTTTATGAAGGTTCATGGGTATTGGGTAGTAGCCCATATTAG
>CABFVX010000547.1:204624-217327 GCA_902151425.1 Timema shepardi
CGCACAGGACAGAGTCACTAGTCCTGCTATGAAGAGCACGGAGAAGAGTACGGCCTTCATCTGAAGACACAAATAGTAACACTGTCACCACAAGATAACAAACATTCTCAATGAGTTGCAGTGATGCGCACAGGACAGAGTCACTAGTCCTGCTATGAAGAGCACGGAGAAGAGTACGGCCTTCATCTGAAGACACAAATAGTAACACTGTCACCACAAGATAACAAACATTCCTAATGAGCTATTAGCATCATAGGCAACCAAGGGTGTAAGGAATACAAAATGGAGAAGATAATAAGACAAATAAATACACAGTAAATTTTAGGGAGAGCCTGTACACATATTTTATTTTGAGTTTTTATTCTTCCCTTTATATTTTCATTGGTATTGATTTGTCAATGTTCTACAAGTTATTTTCAAATACATATTTTACAAAAATATGACACACAGTTAAATAAAATATATAAGAATGAATGAAATTTTGTTAATGAATATAATTTGTATTTATATTTTTCTCATACCATTGGTGGTGCGCTCCAGGAGTATAGGGGAGGGGAATTTTCTCCCCGTACCCCAAGGTTGCAAATATTTACTATGACATATTAAACAAATTTAAAACTATTATGTAGACTGTAGAGTATTAAAAATGTGTCGAATGTGCAAGAAAAATGTTTACAACGAATCTTTTGACTTGATATTAAAAGACTGGTGCACATTAAAAATACTCTCAAGAATTCCAATTGACAAATAGTACAAAAATAATAATTTCCACACAAAACATTTCTTCCTCCTCATACCCCGACTCGCCCAATATTCCCTCCAAAATGCATTTTAAAATACATACTCGCTTAGATAGTTGTTTAAAAAACCATTCTAAATATCACATATTGATAATCACTGAATACGCTCAGGCACCGTGTGTTTAAATAATTAATATTTGATCTGGTTATTCAAATTTAAGAAATAAAACATGTTTTCAATGTTTGGCTCTTTTATTGAAGTAAATATTACACCTGTATCGTCAGGCAGGCCTTTCGTCAGATCACCATCCTGTAATTGTTTGTGACGGAGAGATTGGTGTTGTAGTTTCATATAGGTGCACTGGGGGAATGTTTTTTCGTATGCTGTGTTGTTTTCCCACTTTGTCAAGGCTAATGAGGATGCATTTAATCTAACTTACCCTCCCAATATACACGATATACAACAAGTCGTTGGAATATTTTTGAAATTCGAAATATTTGTTCACATCCAAAGCTAAGATTTTTTAAAAACTGTATTCGGTGAGGTGTAATTCCCAGAATGATTATAGAAAAAAGTCGCTTCACGTTTTAAATTATTATTATTATTATTAGCACCGCGTCTTACTACCCGTTCGGGTTGTACGCACTTACGCTAATGTGTGATGGTAGGGTGGTTGTGAGATGAAATGGAGGACCTACAGTTTAGCGTGGGATCCGAACCACGGTGGAGGCCTGGCTTTCCTCACATTCACAAGATGTCTTGTCAGAGGTGAAGGAAGGGTTTGGTAATCAGATAAATCTTTACCGGGACCGAGGTTTGAACCCCGAACCCCCAGCACAAAAGTCTGACACCTTACCCCTAGACCGCCAGGTCACCCACGTTTTAAATAACTAGATAGTAAAAATATTTCTATAAATAGTAACTAACAAAATTGTGTTTAAATTAAAATACAAATTATGTTATTTTACTTGCGTCTATAAATGTGTAGTTTGCAACGAAGTAGTCATTTGTTTATAAAATCTACCTCGTATCAAATAACAATAGAATACTCACGTTTGTAGTTGGAGTGACTTAGACTGGTAATGTGTACAGCAGCTAGATGTTATTCTCAATGTTCATCATTAATCTCAAACACATGTTATTTATACTGAAGCTGAATTAATATATCAGGTTTCCTGGGGTTCCCATTTGCGATTCTGAGTACTTGGTTGAAAAGAATAACTTAAAAGATTACAAACATATTTGTTCCTCAATGCTGTATAGTGGTTAAGAAATGCGAAGAGTTCAGAGACAAGGAAAGGTGATTCTATTTTACTCTCCTCTCCGTCCTTATCTTCAAACCTCTCCCTTTTTTCATAGCTACATGTTTTGGGGTTAATAGTAAAAACACATGCTATATTTGTAGTTTAAAATAAGCAATTTGTAAAATCACTAAGCGATTTATTCTGTTGTCTTAGAAAGTGTTGACATATCTTGTCTACTAGAGTTCACGAGATCGTGACAAGGAAAATACTAGAAACCTGTTTGAGAACGAACAAGGAAAGATGGATGTGCCACAGAGCGTGTTAAGAATTATAATGAGACACAAGAAATAATTGAATAAAGCGAGAACAATAGGTATACTTGATTTGTTGTATTTTATTACCGTATTTATCTTCAGACTCTTTGTTTGCGTTGTTGATTTCTTTGCACAGAGTATTTACTCTCATTCGAGCTAAACGAACTCAAGAGTAGCTATTAATGTGACAGTGTTGAGAAAGGTAGAGTTTTAGAGGAAATGTACTCGCATTTATATAGATGAAAAGTAAGAAACCATTTAAAAAGGATGGGGAATTCATTAAACTTGGTCGGAGTCAAGGCCTACTATATTATCCGAGCCTGAAACTAGCATTGGTGACGTCATATGAATAGTCGGATCTCCTCGCTCTGCGCGGATGTATTCCTTGCGTGATGGATTATATTTCAATAAAAAATAATTACTGATTCAGTAAAATATTGTGTCTATAGTCAATTTTGTTCTAGGTAAGAGAAATTATATTTTGGTTAGCTTGGTTGCTTCGTATTCACATTAGTGGGTGGTGTTTCTTTGACAACTATAAAGACACACATAAGTAGCCTGTCACGTGGTTTGTTTCGTATTAATTCGTGTTTCCTCTTGAGTCTTCTTA
This sequence comes from Timema shepardi, assembly GCA_902151425.1. NCBI lineage: Eukaryota > Metazoa > Arthropoda > Insecta > Phasmatodea > Timematidae > Timema > Timema shepardi. The sequence goes on from CABFVX010000547.1 coordinate 207,534, forward strand.
GTACGCACATAAAGCACTGGTCTCGCTCGAGCCGGTTTAATTCTTTTCTCGGCTCTCTTGATTGCGTTAGCATTGCGAATAGTGGTCTTGCTTACTGTTTGGTACTAAGCCTTAAGCTCAATCTTTTTTGGTGTAATATAGCGCTCATTATGGCGTGGTTCTTTCGATTTACTTTATTTATGTTTTTAGACAGCATATTTAAACTATTTATTTATTTTGGTGTTCATTGCAACAATGTATCCGTGTGAGACTGCATTTGAGTTTTAAATTTAGCTACTTTTTGTTTGTTTTTTATGACTTAAGGTGTAAATTAAGTTTATTTATAGCCTTGTATATTAAATTTTACATTTAAACTATTTATTTGGGTGTTAATTGCAACAATACCTCTGTGTAAGGGAGCCAATGTTAGTGTGCGTGCATTTGTGCCTTAAATTTAGGTATGTTCTCAGAAATTTTATGGTTTTGTGTGTAAATTAGCTTTAATTAGTTTTGTTTCTTAGATCATAAAAATATTTTTAAACTTTTTTTTTTTTTTTCTCATTTCAACACTGCGTCCAAGTAATAGAGCCAAGATTGATACAAGAACTGCAAAAATATAGATATAATTTTTTGTTTTTGTTTTCATTACAACAAGGCCTCCACGTAATCAAGTACATTTTTATGCAAGGACTGGAAAAAATTTAAACAATTTATTTTGGTTCTTTACTATAGGTAGTCAGTGATCGTTAGTGTGTGAGGTCTTTGACATATAAAACATTTCCCTCGCCCCATTTGAAATGGTAGTTTTATAGTTTTAAGAAATTCGCTGGGAATACAGTTAACCTGCCAGACTTCAATTCAAGTGAAGTCGCGGGAAAACTCTAGTTAACATATTCCTGTTCTTAGTACCATATTTTCTGTAGCTCTCTGTGTTTTCCCGGTTTTTTTCTAGACACAAAGTATCCCCTGTGCACGGTACACAATTAGAAGCACAACTAGAAGGCTACATTCTGCAAAATCAAGAAAATTGGGAAAACACAGGGATTTTTTTGTTTGGTAAAAAAAACAGGGAATTTCACTAAAGAACTTAACAACTACTGGAACTAACTAACAACTGCAGAAATGTTCCCATTAGATAAAATCATAGTTACCAACAATGGTGGCTCGTGTATAGGCACTACGGAACTGCAGCACTCCTTATTTCCACTTGATATTATCGATAACATTTAATATAATGAGTAATTTTTTCTTTAATTCTTTCTTTATTTTTGTAGTACAATATATATTCCTTAAGCTTAATGTCAGTACTTCAGTAGCCATCCCACAATTTAAGAAAAATATACAAAAATCTTTGTATGGAACTGTGTGCTTCAAAGTTCCAGTGACGTGGTGTTTTGACTGTTGTGCGCATGAGCATATAGCAGGGGGTGGGGAGGAAGGCGGGATTGCCAGGTAGAGAGAGCACTGTTGCTTTCGCAGTGCCGGCTCTGGCGTGATGGTGGAAGTTTTTTTTTTTACTCGGCGTGTGTTGTGCTTAAAAACTGTGTACCATATTATTGAATGTGATGAAGTGTAGGAGAGTGTAAAATTAGATTATTCTGCTTCAAGCTATTCTATTTGATTCATTTTTTTGTTTCAATTCTTTTATTTAACAGAAAGACTAAATGCGCTTGCAGTACTTTCAATGGAGAAAAATTTCCTCAGTTGTCATTCAGAGATCAAAGAGAAAATTATTGAACTTTTTGCGCAAACTAAAACAAGAAAAATGGATTTCATTTTTAAATGAATAGATCAAGCTTGAACTGTAACAATTTAAGTTAAAGTAAATAAAAAAAAAAATTTGTTAAGATTTTATCAATTTTCTGAATAAACTTTCTTTTTATACATATTTTTTTTCCTTTTACACAATTTTGAAACAAAGGCTAAAAAATTTCTGGAGCAGCAACCCAGCTAATTTTAGCTACGAGCAGCCACTGGTCACCAATGGCACGACTTCACAAGTTAATTTTTTGAAAACTTATAACTAATTCCTCAATACTACTCTCTAAGGATTATTAAAAAAAAGTGGGAGTTTCTTCTTGAAACCCTGAAAAAAAACAGAATTTTGGATTAAGTAAATAGTGACAACCCTGAGAAAGCATGTTATTAAATAAACATACGACACGTGTACAGTTTAAGTTGTAAACTTTAAGCAATAGTGTTCACTGTGCACTTCAATACAGGAATCAGTCTGGTCTTTTTCGGACGTCACTGAAGAGAATCGTGTCGGAAAGCCGACACGATCTTCCTCTCAATGGCCAAACCAGTGGCGGTAGAACCTAATTAGTATAAGTGTGTAGGGGGAGGGGGCAAGCAAACAACTATTATAGGGACTTAGCTTCCAATCGGACCCTATCCCTCTTCTCAATAAATGTTTTAAAATCACTTGTCCCTTAAAACTATTTTAAATGCTCCTCCTTCTCAATTTTGAAAATTATAATGTTTTTTATAAGGTATTCAGTCTCTTTCCCATGGTTTTTTTTCCTATAAGTTGTTTGGAATTGCAGTCCTTTATAAAAATTAGGAAAATTTGATGTATCCAGAAGTTATTATCAGTAATCCTCACCTTGAATTTAAATATATATATATCTTCTAGAGCTTGTAGTATTCTCTTAGGTTGGGTAGCCAATCGAAGAATCCTACGAAGGCCTCTCGATGGACACCAATTGTAGAAGTCTAGGCCCTTTATTTGGGCAGCAGTTGAAAAACTCTAAATGAGGCTTCTATATGCTGAAATCCCCACTGTTAGGCTCCAATTATAAAACTCTATGAAAAGAAGACTTATAATCTTAACATCTTTATCCCTGGATAGCTCAGCTTTTTTTTATCGACGCAGTTATCATATAAGGAAATTCCCACCTATACAATAAATATACTATGATCACTTTTATGTTAATTTATTGTTAGAAAGTATTCTTTTTATGTGTATTACTATAATAATTAATAACTTCAGCTTGTACAAACAACCCGCTTCTATGCTAGTCACTGTACACTAAATCATAATTAAATGTGTCGACAAGCAACACATGTCTGGTCGCCACCCTGGTCCCTGCGCATCTCCTTCTGGTGTAACAGTTAGAGTTCGTTTCTGCCCTGCGTCTTTTTCAAATTCTGATGACATCGACGATCGCACCAAAGTGGGCTGACAATCTCGACCTATCACATGAGAGTAGTTTGAATTCTGGCTTTCTGGTTGTCTGGACAATGCAACCACTTTGTACTAAGGGAAAGGTGTACTTCTCTTAGAACAAAAATTAAGTGTAAGATCAGCTCTTTTCATTTTGATTTCATCCTCCATCCTCCACCCAGTAAGCACATTTAAAATAAAATAAATGTGATGACTTCCAAACAGCCTGAAGGGCTTAAATATTCTAAAATGCAAATGAATAATTAAAAATAATATTATAAAATAAAGAGAATTCCTGAATTTAAACATAAAATGCAAATAAAATACAAAAACTGCAGTCTCATCCCTGCTTTTCGAAACAACATAGGGTTTACAAGTTTGGACATTACAAGCTATTAAAGTGACCTCCCATTGAAATTCAGATGTCACTCGAAATTATTTAGAGTGATCCTCACACTAATATTTCCATATAGTTAAATGCCTCTAGATGCTATTTGATACGGTCAACTCAAGAGATTTTTTTTTAAATGTTGTCTTTAGAAACTATTTGGAATTATTTTCACCTGGATAATTTTGAATATTAAATTTTTTGGAAGTTATTTGGAGAAATGTTGTTGTGAAACGTTTTGAATATACTTGAACTGGCCTTTCCCGGCAGAGTTTTAAAAGTAGATGCCTCTAGAAACTATTTAGAATTATTCTCTGTCTGGCACATTTTTGAAAATTGAGTTACTTTAGAAGTTATTTTCAGTCTGGTAAAAATCTTTCGGCTTTATGTTTGAGAATATCATAAGGTAATAAATACATGTAGAAAGAGGATAAAATGTTCCAGGAGGGACAATGACATCCTCTTTACACACCTCTACCCGGTTTCGTTGTTAATAATTTGGAGACTCCCTTTCCCCTATTTTCGGAAACCAGATTATTTTAAAAGCTATTTAGAATCCCTCTGAACATTTGTATATTTTGAAATTTTGATGCTTCCAGCAACTAATTAAGTCCTCCATCAGGAAAGTGTTGAAATTTGGATGCCTTTAAATTCTAATAGATATTTGACTTGATCTTTTACCGACAAATTTGTGAAAGTTGAATGATTTCAGAAACTATTTGGGATGGCCCTCAAGTGAATTTTTTTTCTAAATTGCATATATCTAGAAGCTTTGGAATGCTTCTCCTCTGTATTTTTTATAAAAATTTTGGATGGCCCTAGACGCTATTTAAAGTGCAGATTTCCTGATTTTTTTTCTGACAGTAGCCTCTAGAAGTTTTTTAAAGTGGTCTTTTCTGGCGAATTTTAAAAAATTGAATGCATTTAAAAGTAATTTGGATTTTGAATTAAGGCCATCTTTCAGCTTCATATTTTATATCAAAGGATTTGAAAAATATATAGGGGGGATTATTTACAGGGCGGACAATGCCCATTGTCTCCCCATTTCCACTACTACTGAAGCAAACCAGACTAAATGTGCTTGATCTTTGGTATGCGTGCCCACTGATGCGGGTCGATCTCAAATGACTTTATAAGGCAGGCTTTCAGTCACATTGTTCAAGTGATAATTTACAGTGGGTGACACTGCCGCACTGATAACATTTTACATAACAAATGATTGTTATGAAATAAAGACAAATTGTAATGCAAACATCTTATAAACATGGAGCGTTCTGCTTTGACATAGAACACAAGAGTGTTCTTCCACTTATTACTCAGGTATATTAAGCCTACTAAGTACTTGGACACATTTTCCAGAAACTTCGTTTGCAAACATATGAAAATAATGTTGCTCCTGTTTCCGAAATGTTTTTTGGATATAAAACAAACAAGCAACCTGGGTCCGTCTGATTATGCTGTTTGCATAAAGCACATCTGTGTTACATTTAAATACAACAACAATAACTTCAAAAACGAAATGTTTTAAATGAAATTGATGAAAAGTTCTCGGTTAGTGGTAGTGAAGTAAAAAAAAAATGTTAAAGACCCTCTGTGTGCAGTTTTGTAAAGAGCATAGGCATCATTTGAAATAGAAAAAAAAAAGTTGACTGGGTAATATGTTTGACCAATGAAGTCTGGACGCGAAACAATGTTGGCTTTCCATTTTTGCAAACTGTTTTCCTATGTTTGTGGGCAGTAGAAAACATTTTAGAAAAATCAAGAAATATATCACTCTATAATAATAATAATTATTATTATTATTATTATGAACTCAATTTAAAATATATATATATATATATTTGATAACTTTCATTTATAATTAGTCGCTGATAAATCACTGATAATTGGTGAAAGCCCTCATGTATGTCATTAATATAACTGCTCCACGACTATGTGCAGATAAATTCAAATATGAGTGTAAAAAGTTAAATCTTTAGTGACATGTTGATAAATATGACATAAAGAGTTTTCTTCAATTCCATGGAAACATTAACTGCTTTGTTTCTCGAGAAATTGATGCACACATCTGTGAATGCAGTTCAAGCTGATAGTTCAACTTTATTTAGAGTAGAGTCAAAAGTTTTGCCTGTGACAAGTGTCCTTTATCTGTGGATAACAAAAATTGCTTCTTTTATATTTGATCCACTCAAGCAGTTAATTTATTCTACCAATATAAAAACAAGAATCATTCTCATTCATAGTTTTGACAAAAAAATTTTTACTAAATCAAGTTTTACATGAAGTGTGAAGTATGGGTAAGATTACGTTTGAATCATCCACTAGGTTTAGTGGATGATGAAAGAGAAATTCTAGGCATGACCAACCCACGGCCTGCCACATTCTTTGCGGCCCTCAAGATTATTTTTATGTTGCTGACTACATTAGTGGAGAATCATTCATAAGCTGCACTAGGCACAATGACTAGTTCGATGGTGAAAGGAAATAGTGGATGTATAGTATGCTTGGATTTAAAGAAATTTTAATTATCTTAGCTAAACAGAAGTAACAGTCTATCAAAAAGATATTTTTGCTTTCATAAGATCATTGGACTGACTACTTAATAGAACTTTTCTACCATAGTCTCAAATGTATTGCATGCTTGTCATAGGCAATATGAATAGCCTAAAATGTATTATTATCACATATTTTGCAAGTAAAGTTAATATGTTATCTTAACTAATAGTGTTATAATCATCACTATTTGATCTTAAAAGGGATGAAGATACTGGGGAGTGGAGGAGGTTGCATAATAATGAGTTACACACTCTGTATTAATCACAAGACATTGTTAGGATAGTTAAATCTTGCAAATTATGGTGGGCAGGACATACAATGTGATTTGATAGTCTAGAACCTCTTACTACAGTAGTCATTGTTATATAGGCTCTTTTATAAACTGTCACTAGTGGGGGAAGGCAAGACTGCTCACACTTCACTAGAGGTAATGGCATTCCTCCCATTATTACAGAAAAATACTATAAATAGACCAATACTTCAATTTTTATCCACTGTTTGGCGATTGTTATGTCTATAACAGTGTCCCTTTCTGTTGAGAAAGTTTGTTATTAGGAGGTTGTTTCATCATAAGAGCCCATGTTATTTGGCCGAGGAAATTTAGCTGTCTATTATATAGAAGGATCTACTATTTAGAGGTGTCCGTTAAGGGAGATTTCACTGTATTCATTTTATACACAAATATCAAATCAGGATAGAAATCTTAGAAATCTTGATAAGTAGGCTACCTATAATGTAATAACTAATAATGATCACATTTTTTTATTGTGAGGATTTACATTTAGTTAAATGATGGCTTTAGGTATGGTTGTTAGGGTTGCCCTAAAATAATTATGGGTTAAACCACTAGTAAGTTTTATAGCTGTAAAAAAAATAGATTTAAGATTCATAAAAATATAATTTTTTTTTTCAAATATCCTTAGCATTTGAAGATTCAAAGGATCCACCCCTAAATTATAATTTTAACATAGTAAATAAATCTACTACACTAACCAAACATTTTGAATCGAGATCGGTAGTGTACAGGACACAATGGAAGGCCAGTGTTAAACAGTTTTTATAGCAAAACTTTTTTTGGCCAAAATAAATAAAATATTACTTCAGTATGAACATAAAAATGTTTAATTTTCTTCACGTGGTGATATCAAGAGATGTTGAATATCTATCATGAGCATAGCAACAATATATGATAAACGTTTCAAATTAAGAGTAAAAAGTTACATGAAACTACAGGACTCCCTTAACAGATATTCAAGAACTGTTGAGGTCCCCATGTGAATAAAATTCAAATTCATGTTGTTACTGAAATACTATTTGATTTGATCAAAAAAAGTGTTGACATAAAAACTGCAAAAACACACATTTTCTCTCGCGTTACAACATCATCCCCACCTTATGACAACATATTTAAGGCCCTTGGCCCTGTGGGGTGCAAGTCTAAAACCTATTTTGTTGGATGGTGGGCAGGAGGGTGAAAGGTATGGCGTGGCTTCACAACCTACCAAAGTATCCTTCCATGTCAACAAGAAGAGATGAATCATGACAACCATAACTGACGCTAACTACACGACATGTCTTGCGGACAAATCATGTGTTTGTAAATATCAGTTTCCTTGAGAACGAGAGAAATGTTGATGTTAATATTTTCAACGCCCCTTCTAAGATAATGTATCAATGTTTATTAAATGTTACATTTTCTTATTTTTTGTTATGAAGCCGGCAGTTTTCTATTGAAAAATGTCAATTTTATCGAAATTTTATCACTGTTAAAATTATAGAGGAAGTGTGTGTACAAAAGATATAATGTAATCAACATGCTTCTATTCTTGAACAACCTGTTTCCGAAGAAAAAAATTACAAAACAATAGAAATTCTTTAAGATAACCGTTTGTTCCCATATCTATGCATTTCCACACCAAATGAAAAGGGTCAATCGCCTCAAAGCGCATATGAATTTAAGTAAATAGGTGAAATCATCAAATGTAAAATACAAAATATACAAACATACTATATACACCTTTTTATTTGAACAATAAAACTATATGCAAAAATAAATATTAAATAATTAATAATAGCAGCACAGGCTCGTTGTTTCCGAGCTGTTGCGATGCCTGTTCATTAGAAGCACTTGGCATACATCTTGAAGTTGTTAAGAGTATCGTTCCTGGTAAACAAGGAATCTTCATGTTTTGGAGTTGTTACACCTTATTCCAAGGAATGTGTAGCAAACCCACACTGGTCTGGCTAATTTATTTTGGAATATTACCAATTTTCATTCCAACCATTCTTTCATGTACACACATTTCTTAGCATTTACTGAGCCAACATCGTTGCACATACGCAACACCTGAAAACAATACACGTGTGAGTTAATTTATTATTATTATTATTAGCACCGCGTCTTACTACCCGTACGGGTTATACGCACTTACGCTAATGTGTAATGGTAGGGTGATTGTGAGATGAAATGAAGGACCTACAGTTTAACATGGAATCCGAACCACGGTGGAGGCCTGGCATTCCTCACATTCACAAGATGTCTTGTCAGAGGTGAAGGAAGAGTTTGGTAATCAGATAAATCTTTGCCGGGTCCGAGGATTGAGCGTATGAGTTAATGTTGAAGCAACAGAGAGCAAGTAATTAAGTATTCAGCTAGGGAACTTCATCATATATACATAAAGTATAATTCAAACAAATTATAACCTACTATTTGCTACCTTTAACAGTGGATGCATGGTCTAATGAAGTAGTGTGCAACCTTTTTTGTATGTGTGTGTGTGACCCCACTGAAGTATTATTTTAATTTTAAGACTCGATGTCCACCTTGTAATAAACTAAATAAACTTAATCCTCTTACCCATGTGAAGCCTCCTCTTACACCTATGGAGACTTTTTGGCACCCTATAGATGTTTCTAAGCCTGTCAAATGTCTATAGCTAAAGTCAGTTTACTACGCATAACATTTGTCCACAGGATTACAAGAGCTGCGTCTTACCTAATGGGGGTTTTACGTATACTTTTTTCTATTAAAAAAATAATAGGGCAATGTCTTAATAACTGTGACCCCAGGGTTCTGTAACACTGCGCTAACGTATCACTCTTGTGTTATATTAGTTGATTGTTGGTAACAGGGAGATCAGGATAAGGATTCTAATAAGATGTATAGAAGGGGATTCTTTCTAAATATTTTACCACTTGTTTCCATGCAAATATGGGTACATTTCCTCTAAAATTGTCCCTTCCTAATTCATATTCCATTAGCATGATTGATATTTGTATACAACCCAAACGGAGATAAAGAGGCAGTGAAAAAAAATGCTTATGGCTATAAAATTTCATTATTTTGTCAAGTGTTGGTTAAACTGAGAGTTCGGCAAGCATTTTTGATTTGGCCCAGGGGCTATAGTTTGCCAACACCTGGTTAAACTTTATCAAAGAAAAGGGTATTATTTAAAGTATAATTTAGTTTTATCTACACTGTCCTAAATTTAACAAAATATTGACTTATGAAAATATGCTACACATAAATGTTAGTTAAATTCTGAATTAAGTTCCCTAATGGACTCATAGTTCGTGGTGTCTACTCAACTTGACCAATGAGATCCCCAACTTTTTCCCTGATTTCCCCTGATAATTTCCTAAAATTCCCCACTAAAATGTATGTAACATCCTTCTAACTCCGCCCGCCCCCCCCCCTCCCTTTTT
>CABFVX010000547.1:217479-229420 GCA_902151425.1 Timema shepardi
CCCCCCCTCCCTTTTTCTACTCCACTTGTTTTTATATTAATATTTTTTATGAATAATAATAATAAGTTTTAAAATTTAAATATTTTTTTAAATTTGTATTAAAATTGTTTACTAGGAATTAAAAATATATTACACAGCTACAAACTAAAAAATGAGATAATTTATTGATTTAATGGTTATTGTGTTTCATGAGTAAAATATCATTTTCCTGGATTTTTATTGTGATTTATCAAATTCCCGGATTATTCCCGTTTTTTCCCCGATCACTTCAAATTCCCGGCTAATTCCCGTTTTCCCTGATTTTCTCGGATGGTAGAAACCCTGTAGTTTAGTTTAAATTAGATAATCCAGACAGAGTTGCTGTTACTCTTAACCATTCATTTAAGTTTTTTAATTTGTTTTTTGAAAACAGTCAATTTTCAGCCACATAGCTTTTTAGTGAGTTCATGTTGCTTTTAGATAAATAAGATAAAATAACATTACCTACACTGGATAATCATGCACTCTGAGATTAACTACTTAGTTCGACTCTTGACTGAGCGATTTCATTACTCTATAAAGCACCAAAAAAAAAAGAAGTAACTGGGGATTAAGTAGTGAAGAGGTATTCAAACGTACAGGACAAACACCGCACGGCATTCGTACAATCCCTGGTGCATCCAGCAGTGATTCGATGGCACGATACAAGTAGCTGCCATCCAGAGCTACTGAGCGCTCTACTTTTCCATCATACAGTAGTGTGTCGAGGATAGTTTCAATGTCCTCAACAGACAGTTGTACCTAAAAAAAAAGTATATAGCTTTTAGTCCTCACATGAAAAATAAAGGTGTTATGTGAACTTTCTGAACTGACTGATTATACCAGCAGACAAGAATTTCTATGAGCGAGATCGAAAGTGCATACAAATTTTGCTAGAAAAGGTTCTTTTGCACGACACAACCGACGGGTTTACTTCTCCTACAAAGGAAGTTGTGCTACGGATTTTAATCGCACAAGAAAAAAAGAAAATTCTGTCTACCTCGGCTGGGTTTGAATCCACAAACATCAGGCACTAAGGTGAGCACTTTACTTCAAGACCACTAAGGTCGACAACACTAATGTTATTGCCATGGTTGTCTGTATATTTAGTCTTAATAAATGTTTAACTACATTTATTAAACTTAACATTGAGTAGTTCATTAGTCGCGCATTTTTTCAGCCTCAAAATAAGCTAAATTGAACAATATAATTGTATTCATGTTCCCACTAACATTTTGAACATGCATGATCCAAAAATAGATGAATCTACATGACATCAGTTTATTTTTAAAAAAAACACAAAAATAAACATCTTTTGAAATTAAAACAATACTCATGTACTTTAAAAAAATACAATAGCATTAATATTAATACAATGAAAAGAACATAATGCCAACTGCATATTTCACTTGAACACATCCAGACAAGTAGAGATATGAGTAAGCAATGAGTCATCTATTAGCCAACACAAAATCAATACAGCATAGAAATAGCATTATGCATCAAGCTCAAATTTGCCAAGCCTTTTATGAGTCTAAGCTCAAGCTTAGTCTCAAGCTCAAAATTCAAGTACCCAGAAACTCCTTTTTTTTAACATCCATTACTGTTTCCAGCCTGTGGCCTGGGTCAGTTTTTTATTCAAGCCATACATTTTCCACTGCCAAGCCTGTCGTAGCTTCATATGCCTTATAGCCTAACTTAAGACTAGAACAGGCACAACGTCAAGTTCTCGGCCATTAATTTATCAATGTGAGAGGGTAAGCCCATATTTCACCAATGATAAATTTTTCAATCATGCCGAGAATCAAACTCGGGACCCTTGGCTAAGTAGGCAGACACGCTACCGACTGAACTAAGGTGTCGGATTCTCAGAGACTTCTATAGGAAGTGATAGAAGGGATAAGCAATGTATGTTTATGGGACAAGGGAGGCCAGTGAAGAAAGGTGATGGAGCCGCTATAAGTGCACACCTTCAGAATTGAGTCATAATCTGCAAAAGACTACAATAAAAAGTGATTGAGTTTAAGAATATGTCTTTGTCACTATATGTATCCATCACATGACAAGTATAAGACATGAACATTCCTAATATTTTCTAACATAACAGTAAAGGTGAAGTGAGGGCCAAAGGAGTGATTAAAGAGTAAGTTATAAGTCATTCATGAGGTAAGTTTACCTGGATGACAGCTCGAAATGTTACAAGAAGTAATTCCTAATATATCACTACGTCAACAGCTGACTTCTATCACTTTGGATCACTGTAATGAAAACAGATGGTAATATATTAATGTGATAGTTAACCACAGTAATTTAGGCCAATATTATTTATATATTTATTTGAGGTCGGACACAAAGTTTATTTATAGTTTTATTCCACTTAAAAAAATATTCACACCACTTTCACAAAAACTTCTAACGAACATAGCTTCAAAATGGTGACGGACGAATCCAAACCATATGATTGAACATAACGGTAAACAAGTTTTTTTACAATGATGAAGATACACAGTTGATGAAAATATTTTATTCAGTTAAATATTTCAAAATATGATTAAATAATGTTGGAGACACTGACTAAGATGCACGATCCAACCACTGCACCAATCACGAGAGGCGCTGCAGTAGCGCGAGCATCGCGAGTTAGCCAATCACATAGCTTTCACTTACACGGTTGTTCTTTTTCCTTCAACAACCGACCGCGTCGTTTTGTGTTATTTAGCCCACTAAGTGTATTTGTAGATTCTATGTTCGTCTCAGACGTTAATTTTGTGTTCTCGACATTAACCTTTGCTAACAGGTTATGGGCCCAGTACTCGTCGCGATAATTATCGTGTGACTAATCGAAGATCGCGAAGCACGTGACTCTAACGGACACTGCGCCATATTTAGTCTAGAAAAACTCGTTAGTACGCTGCGAAAATGAACGCAACCGGCGTAAAGTTCGAAGTTTTAAATAAAGAGAATTATGAAACATGGAAGCTACAGATGCGTGCAGTTCTCATAAAGAATGATGCATGGGGCTATGTGAGCGGGACAATCGTGAAGCCGGAAGCGGCTGCAGCCGAGCCAGCGACGATTGAAGCCGAACGACGGTGGAGAGAAGCCGACCTGAAGGCACAATCTGACATAGTGCTCGCCATGAACCCGTCAGAAATAAAACAGACTAAGGGCTGCGAAACTTCACGAGCAATCTGGGAAAAATTAGAGGGAATATACCAGTCCAAAGGGCCGGCACGGAAGGCTGCGTTGTTGAATAACTTGATGTCCTTGAAACTACAAGATGGCGGCGACATGCATGAACACACTCGGTGTTTTTTCGACATGGTGGATAGGTTGGCAGAACTTGAAGTTGATATTAATCAAGAGCTATTGGCAGTCATGTTTTTGCGCAGCCTACCGGAGAGCTACGAAAACTTTCGTTGCGCCATGTCGTCACGTGACGCATTACCGCCTCTGGAGATGCTTCGAATCAAAGTTACGGAGGAATTCGACGCGCGTAAGGAAACGAGCCGGAACTCAACGCAAAACGCGATGTACGCGGGAAAGTCGGTCGGAAGTAATAGACGAGAAAAGCCCAGATGGGAGAAATTGAACAAAGACTATGGTGCGAAAAAGGACTCTAAAATGAAGTGTTTTAAGTGCAATGCAATCGGACACCGGGCGAAAAACTGTCAGAAGACAAGGAAGTCGAACGAACAATCCGCGAAAATCGTCGAAAGCGTGTGCCTAACCGCGACGGACACATCCAATAAAGGTGCACTTAAAATTGCAAACAATGCGGGTCGTGTTAGCTGGTGTTTCGACAGTGGATGCACGTCTCACATGTGTGGGAGTATCGAGTCGTTCGCACAGATCAGTCGGAACTTCGATCACGGAAAATTAAATCTCGCTAACGGAACCTGCACGGACATTGAAGGAATCGGTACCGTGTCATTCGGGACGAGCGTGAGCGGTAATCAAAAGGTGATCGAATTCAAAGACACATTGTATGTACCAGGCCTACGCGCTAACCTCATTTCGGTCGGTAAAGTTACCGACAGAGGTCACAAAGTGATCTTTAGTGAGGCAAAGGCCGAGATCATCGATCAGGATGACAATGTGCTGCTTATCGCGAAACGGGAAAACGGGCTATATTATTTCCCAGAGTTGAACGACCAAGAATGCAGGAAGATCTCAGGCCCGGATGACGCCGCTATTACTCCAAAAAGGAATTCCATTGAGGATTGGCATTCTCGCATGGGACATCTTAATGTTAAGTCACTACGTGAGGCTATCAAGATGGGATCGATTCGAGGAATCAACATCGAGGACATTAACAAAGATTTTCAATGTAGTGTTTGTCTCCAGGGGAAGATGTGTCGTGCTCCATTTCCAAGGGTTTCAGAGAGAGTGTCGGTACTGGGTGAGCTCATACACTCCGACATTTGTGGTCCAATGCGAGTCGCTTCACACGGAAAGAAGCTCTACTTCGCTACGTTCATAGACGACTCTTCAGGATGGTGTGAGGTGAGATTCATCGAACAAAAGAACCAAGTGATGGATGAGTTTGATAGTTTCAGGGCACTTGTTAGCACCCAACAGGGAAAGTCGATTAAGTGCCTACAGTCGGATAACGGACGCGAATATGTCAACAAACAGTTTGACCAACTGCTCCAAAAACACGGCATCTTGAGGCGTTTGACTGCACCTTACAACCCACAGCAAAATGGAGTTGCTGAGAGGAGAAACAGGACACTGATGGAGATGGCACGTTGCCTTTTAATCCAGTCCGGACTGCCACCGACTTTTTGGGCGGAGGCCGTCAACACCGCAAACTTCATACGCAATAGGTCACCAACAAGTAAACTAAAGGGAAGAACCCCGTATGAGGTTTGGTTCGGGAAGCCACCGGACGTGTCCAGCTTTAGGATCTTCGGGAGCGAAGTCTTCGTCATGGACAGAACGCCAGGCAAGGGGAAGCTGGAAGTAAGATCAAAGAAAGGCATCTTCGTAGGTTATAGCTCAGAGTCAAAGGCGTACAGGGTATGGCTACCGGAGCAGAGGAAGATCGAGGTATCCAGAGATGTGATTTTCATGGACAGGACTACGATCCAGTCATCGAAGAATTGGGAGGACTTCCTCCCGCAGGACAAGTCCCCAAATTTGTCAAGTTCTTCAGTTGATCTTAACGCCACGGAGAGTGAAGATCAACATGTCATGATCAACCTCTCTAATAGTCAAGAATCGCATCATCCAACCGAAGAGCCATTACCAGAGGAACGTTACGACGAGTACGAAGACGCTGAGGGTTTCCAGGGTTTTCCCCCAGAACAACCATTGAACGCTGTAAGAAGAGGTCCAGGAAGGCCGAGGGTACTGCGGACCGGACGTCCCGGAAGACCCCCCAGAGTCTATGCAATGGCGAATCATGTCGTCAAGGATGACTTTGTTTTTATGACTGAAGTTCCAGTTGTTCGAGCAATGACAAGTACGGATTCAACCGAATGGATGTTGGCCATGGCAAATGAAGTGGAGTCAATTCTTGCAAAGGACACATGGGATCTAGTGGACAGGTCAAAAGCGTCAAGGGTGATCGGCAGTCGCTTTGTGCTACGAAATAAGTACGGGGCAAACGGCGTTCTGGAGAAGCGCAAAGCCAGGATAGTGGCGAAGGGATATGCTCAACAGTACGGCAGGGATTTTCACGAGACGTATGCGCCAGTTGCACGACTAGATTCAATACGGTTGGTTGTTGCATTTGCAGCCCAGAACAATATGCACATACGCCAGTATGATGTGGAAACAGCTTATTTAAACGGGAAACTGGATGAGGAGGTATTCATGGAGGTACCAGATCGTTTTGAAGAAGTCCTAGAGCACATAGTGAGAAGTAAAGGACGCAAGGATCAGACAGTCAGCAGGGCGAGAGCCACACTAGACAAGTTAGCAACAGGTAACAGGGTCTGCCATGTAAAGAAGGCTCTGTACGGCCTAAAACAAGCTGGTCGTGCCTGGAACAAGCGTCTAGATAAAGAGTTGCGCACCATGGGCGCGAAACCCACCAATGGAGACCCGTGTGTGTATATAAGGCATTGGAACGAAGAGATCATGATCATCATCATCTACGTCGACGACATCTTGATAATATGTCGTGACCCTGAAGAAACTACCCGTTTCGGGGACAGACTTGGAAAGATGTTTGAGATGAAGGATCTGGGTGATCTGAAGCGCTGTTTGGGGATGGATTTCTCCAGAAACTGTGGTGGGATATTTGTAAGTCAAAAGACGTACATAAAAGACATCCTTCAACGCTTTGGTATGTCGGATTGCAAGCCTGTTTCAACCCCACTAGACGTCGGGACGAAGCTGGCGAAGGGTGAGGTATGGTCAACTTCAGATGGTGAGAGACCCCCATACCGAGAACTAGTTGGTTGCTTGTTATATTTGTCAGTGGCCACACGCCCGGACATATCTCATGCAGCTAGTGTGTTAAGTCAATTTAACGACTGTTTCAACGGTACTCATTGGAGCGCAGCAAAGAGGGTGCTTCGGTACCTCAAGGGCACTGCTGACCAGGGAATCTCCTACAAGCGTGGGAAAGGCTCATTGACAGGCTACGTAGATGCTGACTGGGGAGGATCACTTGATGACCGGCGTTCCTTTACAGGATATGTTTTCGTCATGAATAGAGGTGCGATTGCTTGGGATTCAAGGAAGCAACAGACTGTTGCGCTATCTACCACAGAGGCCGAATACATGGCCCTGAGTGAAGCAGCCAAGGAAGCCGTGCACCTCCAGCGTTTCCTGCTAGAGCTTGGAAAGGAGGAATTTGGACCACTTCAACTGCTCAATGACAATGTTGGGGCGCAGAGGCTGGCAACCAATCCTGTCTTTCATGCACGTACCAAACACATTGACATTCGTCACCATTTTGTACGAGAGATTGTTGAGTCGGGTCAACTGGTGCTGGGACACGTGGCATCGGAAGAGATGCCAGCTGATGTATTAACCAAGGCTTTGACTAAATCAAAGCATGGACACTGTGTTGATCTCCTGGGACTGATAAAGGCACCTGATGAGTCTTCAGTTGTTGTCTCGAGGGGAAGTGTTGGAGACACTGACTAAGATGCACGATCCAACCACTGCACCAATCACGAGAGGCGCTGCAGTAGCGCAAGCATCACGAGTTAGCCAATCACATAACTTTCCGTTACACAGTTCTTTTTCCGTCACCAAACCGACCGCGTCGTTGTGTGCTCACGCTAACTTTCTTTTCGTGTTAATTAGCCCACTAAGTGTATTTGTAGATTCTATGTTCGTCTCAGACGTTAATTTTGTGTACTCGACATTAACATTTGCTAACAAATAATCATAAAATCATTTATTGTATGTAAAAAAAATAACAACAATTTTCTCTTTTCCAAGTAAATACGATACCTGTATTAAAAGGTATTGATGTGTGCACTATATTAAATATAATCAATAATGTTACAAAATGAAAAATAAGTACTTTTAATTATGTTTAAAATATTGTTTCGAGTTAGATAAAAAAAAATGAAATAGTATGAGAAAACTTAAGTTTACGTTATTTTTAATGTAATATATAACAGGTAATTAAAGATATTTACATTTATAACAAAACTGATCTTTTACAGGTGTTGGCAACCCAAAACCTAAACATATGATTTTCGAACTGTCATCCAGGTAAAAACCTATCATGAACGGAATATACTTCCATATTTTTATCAGTTTAAAACTCACTTTACTTATTCCAAGTTCACTAATAAACTTCCACACATCTTTGGATGAAGCATAGGATATGTTTCGAGCTGCTATTGGTCCTCCTTTACAGTCTTTTATGTTCTCACTTTTCTGCTGCAAATATCGGTAACATTGCTGATTGAGCACGTCAACAAACTCTGCCTCAAAGTCCTGATCACAGTACCATGCTCCACCAGTAACTGAGCGGTCTGGTTCAAGATTAAATAACATATATACCTTCTTCTTGCTAGCCTACATTTGTAAACATAACAAAATAAATAAGTGAGAATAAGCTGATGGCAGTGAAAAATTAACCAACACCACACATATAATTTATATCAAATACTAATATCAGGATTTTTTTTAAAATATATTCTTGTTTACTATGCCATCAACTAATTTTTAACTTTTGATAAAAAAGGAATATGGTTAGGGGGCCTAGATTATTTAATAATGTTAAAATAAATTATAATTTAACTTAGAAGTTATTTTACATTTTTAACACAAATAACTTCTACTGTATTAATTTAAAAAAAAAACAATGGGATACTATTGGCAACTCCTCCCTGATGTGAGCCCGCAAGTGAGCTATATTGACCGAGCAGAAGTGATAGTGTCAACATTTGTGAATAGTGTGTGTCACATGGTCAGCACAAGCCCTACGGCTGTTAATCTCAGGTTTCTAGACCAGAGCTGCTATTTCTTTATTCAAGTAGCTCCCCATTTGTCCTCGCAAGGCTGAGTTTGACCCTGTTCCAGACCCAATGCTTCACAGAAAATTTTTTAGAAGTGCCGGGGATCAAACCCTAAATCTCTGTATCTGTAGCCAGGAGCTCTGACCACTACACCACAGAGACAGTCTTCTATTAACAAACAGGACTTAAAAATCAATTGATTAAGTAGTCTATTTAAGGATTTTACCTGGAGGATGTTTTACATACACCTTTAAAGTGGAATATAATTTCACAGTTTTTTACAGTCTGAAATGCATACAAAATTATTTTAACGTGTCATTTATATAACCAGAAGATTTGGATCAGTGGAGTAAATTCGAGCCATGGGCGTTTAGGAGAATTTAACTTTGGGGGGGTTTCAAAATCAAAGTTTATGATATGATGTTAAGACTTAGGCTACTATTAATCCCTAAGAAATTAAAACTCTTATTTTATATTTTAGTGGTGGAACTTTATTTGTGTAAGAAGGGAAGAGGGAGAGTGAGGCACAAGTAACAAAAAAGTTTTTAGGGTCTTTCTACCATCCTCTCCCCCAGTTAATGTTAGAACATTGGATGCTCCTTGGAGCTATTTGTAGTGTCCTTGTTTGAAGATTTTTTTTAAATTATACTCTTTTAAAAGCCCTTTAGAATAGTGATTTCTCTGAATTTTTTTTAAATTTGGTACAATTAGAGGCTATTTGGTGTAGTGTCCTCAGGAAATTTTTTTGAAGGTTGAATGCATCTAAAAGCTATTTCGAGAAGCGCTTACCATTTTATTTATTTTTTTGTATGAATTAGATTCCCTTCTAATCTTTTAAGTTGTCACCACACCCACACAAGTTTTTGTTAAATTTAGGTGCCCTAGAAGCTTGCCTATTTGAAGTAGTCTTCCACAAACAAATTTTAAAAATTGGACGCCCTTTGAAACTATTTAGAATGGTCCTCACATGGATTTTTTTTTAACTAAATGCTTTAAGAACCCATTCTCACACTAAATTAACTCTAAATAGGCCTACATGGAGATGATCATCCAAAATAAAAAGTGAAATATAAACCATCTAGTTGATATTATAAAATAAAGCAAACATACTTACAGCAACTGACTTTACAGCCTTAATAAGTTTCTTGTTCTCAAGAATTTTTAAAATCTTATTGAGTTGTGTAGGTACAAGGTTTGATTTGTATCTTATGTCTCTGATCCAGATGCCTTTACTCCCAGCTTCTTCAATGATGCTGTAAACTATTTTCTCCTCATTGTCAGCTCCTTTAATTTTATCGGTATGCAAAGCTGGATCTTTCAACTTATACAAAAGCGTGCCTCCTTGGTTAAATAAGTCGAAATAGCCCTGAAACCAAATTAAACATGCGCATTAGCTCATATACCGTATATATTTATTTTTGAATTGAGTCTTACAACTCGTTTGGGCTCCACGCTTAAGTACTTATTATGCTAATGGTTTTTAGGGAATTAGGAAGGTTATATTTAGAGGAAGTGTACTCGCATATATGTGAAGGAGGAGTTAAAAACACTTTTGGAAAAGCCACCCTCAGTACACCTGATCGAGATTCGAACCTCAATCTCCCCGTCATCGGCAGTCTAGTCTATTGCAAGAATAGTATCGAAGCAGGTCGAAAATTAACTAAACAAGATTAAATCAGATGGGTTTTAAACAAATTATGGAATATTTATGTACTTAAATATTCCTGAATAAATTTAATTTCTAACACCAAGAAGTTTCATTATATTGCAAGCCCTGAAGAACTGAAAATGAACGAGACTGTTAAGGTCTTCCAATAATAGTTTGAAAATAAAATTTAAAATATCTTAAGCCTTTATTGCCAATACAAGACTTAAAACTGTCTTTTGTCAGCTTAATAATATATATATTTCAAAATTTTATTGCGTTTGACAAAATTATATTTAATATAATAGGTCTGATAAATTTTTTTATCTGTGAATGAAAGTATTTGCATTAAACCTAATAGTATTTGTATAGTAATTGATATTTTTTCAAATTATTCAACACAGTTTGGTAAATTTAAGTCGGCCAATACAAAATAAAATGTGTAGTAAAAAGAGTCACCTGCACTAAAAGTTTGTTTATGACAACAGCACGTTGATCAGGGCGAAGATCGGGAATTTCCTTTTGAATATCCTTGTCCGATATCCCTTTGGCTGAAGCCTTGGCAAGAGCGATAATTCTGAGGAAAATGAAACATATGGTCAACTTTTTGAATTTAATCTAAATAGAGTAGCAGATATTTAACTTAGTGATTTTGTACAAACTGATTAGGCTAGTTATCTTAGACTCGTCATTTTGGTTCAGTTTTCTGAGAAACAAACACTCTTGCCCCTTTTTTTTCCAATTTATAAAATTAAAATGGTTTTAATCAAGGAAGTACCTTACTAAAGACTACTAATGTAGGTCTGAATATTATTAATTAAGATTTATATCATAAATTCGCAGTTTTATTTTTTTAAAGGTTATGAAGGGGTGATTTAGGCGAAAAGATTTTTTTGTCGAGATATGATGTATTTATTGTCTAAGGGGATTAAAAGAGTCAATGAGCACTTAGAAATGAGAAATAATGAGGGATGATTATTATCATATTTTTTTAGGTTCTTTTATCAATTTACTCTCTAGTTTAAAGCTTACAAAGAGTTACAACCAACATGTCTAATAAAGGGGATTACTGGGAAATGAGACCTAACCCCTTCTAAAACAAGTCTAAGTTAAATACGAAGAAATAACACAAAAGCATTTTGCCCATGTAGTGTTGGTTGGCTGACCAGTTTACAGGGAGAAGTAAAAGGGTGGTTAAGAGTCTCAAATTGTAAATCTTTTCACTCCCTGTTGTAACATGTCCTCTATATAAAGGACATCTACAAGCATGACAATAAAGCTACGAATGAAATAAAGGAATTAAAAGAAGGAAATTAAAAATAATCTATTTCTTTATTAAGTAGAAGAAAATGGCTTACGATGGACAGGATGCAGTCTGATACTATCACCATGCTTTCACGAGCCTTTCCGCCAGTATGGTGGTTGGCGGATGTCTTGGCTGTTGTACTGTATCCAAGCTCTAGATTTAGAGGGATTCAATACAAAAATAAATTTAATGTTACCAAAAATTTTAGAAAAATAGGAGTGCGAAGTGTAAAACAATATTATGTTTTTTGTTGTGAAATATAGCAGGGTACACAACCCATCTCCAACGCACGCCACTCACTCCTAGAAGGAGGGTAATATCACTGTTCTCCTTCAGTGATCAATTTAGTTTTAATACGACGAGGTCGAAGGCTAAGTTAAAAAGGGCGTTAAAATTATACATATCTAAACCTAAGGATAAATGGCATAACTAGAATAGTAAATAGTTCAAGTCTTAAAGAAACATTGCTTTTATTTCAGCCAACATCTTATTAAAGAACATAGCACTTCTTTAAAGAATCTAAGCATATTCTTTTTT
>CABFVX010000547.1:230057-270278 GCA_902151425.1 Timema shepardi
CCCCCCTCACTGGGACCGGATTAGGGTAGGAGTTGGCCCCTCCTAGTGATCGCCCAATCACGAGGGGGTTAGAAACTCAGCCTCCGGACAGTCGCCTCCTCCGTTTCACTTCTACCCAACTTTGTTTAACAGCCATACTTGGCCTTCCGCCCCTTCTTATTCCTTCTTTGCGAGACTGTCCATCCGGAGTTGCCCAGTGGGGACCTCGTGGAGGTGTCCTGAACAGCTATCCCCGCATCGCGGGTACGCACTACCAACCGCTTAGTGCATGTCCAGGAGCCTCGCTCCTCACATACAGGTGACCTGTCGGGGTCTTAGCTATGCCCGGACTCCACCGTCCATACAATTTGCCCAGGGCCGCCCCGACCGAATTTTCGGAGACTTGTCAGTACCGGGAGGTGGCAAAGACAGTCTAATGCACACTTATATGAAGCGTGCGCGGGCCCAGAGCGCGTCCCTGCCACCGTACGTCGGGATGGTGCCTTACGCCTGGGCACCGTGACAACAGTTATACCAAGAATATAAAACATGGGAACCCGTGTGCCACATAACTGCACTTCTTTGTAAAATTTTGTCAAAGGAAGAACTTCTGAACTAATCTTCAGCACCACTTATACTGGTGGTCACAAAGAATCAGGAGTCAGACTCATCGCTGCGTAGCAGAAGAAGCCTCCTATTAAGTATCACCTTATATCACCGGCTTTGAATACTATGTCCTTCCGACACAGTGTGTTCTATTGTAAGAATGTTTTATGTGTCCTTCAGACACTAGCTGAAGTTATGCTCTGCTTATGTTTGATTTTTAGTCTGAATGACTAATTATGTTGTATGTCCTTCAGACATGTTTTATTTAGCCAAAGAAACTAATTGGTTAGTACCTATCGTCGGATAGTTTGGCTATATTTTTCTTAGGTCCATTTGACATAGATTAAATACGGGGGCTTTGAACTCTATATATAAGGAGGACCAGGTGGTCAAGTTTTTCTAATCTATGTATTCATTTAACTATTCTGAGTGCTTATGGCACAGTAATGTTTCTTAACGCCCTAAACGGTATGTTCACATGTTCCATATTTTTATGGCTACAAGCAGTTTGTCTACGCCTCTTGTCTAGGACCTAGTTAGGTCAGTGTCACACTACATTCTTTTTGGCACCTTTTCTGTGTTACTATTTATGGTGCGCCAAGTGCGGAACACGGCTAGTTTCATATGGTGGCCCGCACAGATAGTATTTCCTTTCGCCCCTTATTGGCGCCTCATATGGCTATGTATATAATGTTAGATTGCACTAGCTTTGTTGTATACCCCAGGGTATAGGTAGTTGTTTATATGCACTATTGAATGCTCCGGCAGCACCCACCGGGAAAAGATCGTCCATAGTAATACATGGTGTTGACACCTGACTGTTAGCCATCTGGATGTATATAATAGATCATCCATCAACTGTTCATTATTTAGAGTATCTATGGGACTCTTCTTTAATTTAACTCAAGCTCGCTAGCTTGACCCATATTTAACCTAGTAATTCTAAAACTATAGGATTTACAGTAGTGTTATTTATCAGTAACTCTTTCCCTTGTGCAGTGATAATAATTATAGGAATGCGCATATCATGAAGGATTAAATATCCAAGCTATTATATTTGTTTATAATTACAATTATAGCTGCATTTAAACATCAAATATCAGAGTGTGTGATGGATGAGATCTTTATTGATCATTCACACGTAGCCATAAGTCCCGGGTTCTATTTCCATGTCCAGGTGTAATTTTTCAATTTAAAGAATATTATATTTAGATGTGGGTATAACTATAATTAACAAATCTAATAGCTTGGCTATTTAATACATCACAATAGCTATTTGTTTGAATAATTTGATAATACGGGGTGAAATTAATAATACCCAAGGCAAAATTTGTTTAAATATGACAGGAGCATTGACATCAACATTCACATTAGGAGTGTTATTGAGGTAAAGTACCTATATATAAATATATTATATTATAACCCTGTGGACTAACTTACTGAAGGGCCTACTTTTTAGTGTCTACAAATCAAGGACATCCAGGAAGTACTATTATATATGATTAAAAATGTTCAAATTAGAATTTTAATATATTGCCATAACAATATGTTAATCGCTTTCAAGACTAGAATGCCCAAAAATGTGTAACTTCCAGATTAATATGCGCAACATTTGACAGTAGGCCTACATATTATGAATGTGTGAACACTTGTATTCCCATCAACACTATTATATTTCTAGCATATTTCTTTAAACAAAGAAATGTAATGTAGTCAAATATATTTGATCAAAGAAATATTTTACTAATATTTGATCCCATATTTACATTGGAACATACTCTGAGTCAAGGTTTGAACAAAGGAAATGGTGCCTAAAATATTGCCCTGGAAAGTGTGTATTTTCTGTTTTAATTAATGGAGAAACTCTAGTTATAAAATATTCATACGTTTCATGGTTCACTCATAAATATTTTTGATAAAATTATGGATTATTAATTAGAAGTTCTTTTAGCGTGCAGCTGTTAATTCCTTTTGCATTTTGTTAAATAACTCATGGTCGAGCCCAAAGTCGTATCACAGGTTTTATTTTCATTTAATCAGCAAAGAGATTATCACAATCACACTCACAATTGCTGCACATGAAATTAAACCAATGGGGTCCATTTTTTTAATAAAATATACTGTAGAAACTTTGAAAGAAATGTGATGAAACGTAACAACCAAATGTTTTATCAAAGAAAAATATCTATTTTTCTTTGCTCGAATAAAAATGATAGTGTAATTCCCCCCTTATGAAAAGAGAAAATACCCTACAGCTTATCATGGTTTACAAAATATTTTCTCTTCAATATGGTGACAGTATTGAATGTTGTGAAATGCAGCCCTCAGAGTATTTACAATTTTCATTGTGGCTCTTATGATTAAATTAGTTTGATACACCTGCTCTATATAAAAAGCACTAGTCCCCACAATTTTTTACAAGTGGGGACTTGTGAAGAAGTATTATTAGGCCTACTTAACACGTACAGGGTATCATAGTATTATACAGGGTGTCCCACTCGAAGGTAGCCCCGAAAAGTGTCAGTTTACATTGACCAGACAAGCCAAAATGAAAAGAAACATTGATATGCCCTACCTGTGTGTTTTAGAATTGGAGGACAATCACAACATGTGCTGAAATTGACCTCCTCGGGCATACAAACACAATGGAACACGGCGTTCCATATTCCTGAAGGTGGCAGTCGGTAATTGAGGCGACACCACCTAGATCTTGCACTGGATGTTCTCCAGTAAATCCTTCCTCTGACAATTATTTATAGACCAATTAATCCAATAAGTTTTCAGAAAATACTTAAATATATTCAACGCTCGCTCGCCTTGATCGACTACTCACTTCAGATGGCTGTCTCCAGGTGCGAAAAACCGATACGACACTATTGCTATTGTTGTCTCCTTCCAAAGTTTAATCCCGCCGGTGTTGCTGTAACCTTATTTCCTTTATCTTGGACTATAGAGAGTATAGCGTCCAAGTGTCAATGCAATCCTCCAAATTTTATCAAATGTAGACGGAGAATATCGGGGCTTCCTCCGTGTATTTTAAAAATGCATTTATTTGTCAGTTTCATAATTAATCAAAGCAAGGTTCCTCGAACTTGATGAGCTGTTACTGTAACCATTTAACCACTTGAATGAAGAATTTTTCCTGTTACAGAGCGAAAGGTTAAATTGTAAAAATAAAAATAAGAGAATAGTCTTATCTAACCTGTGTTCAGCTTCAATCGTGTTTTCAGAAGGCTGTTCATCTACCTCTAGTTTGATTTTCACAGGTGAGTTACTTGATGTTGCCATATTATTTCAATATTTTAAAAGGCGTTGACAAAATTAAATAACAATAAACGCTAATCTCGTAGCAGACAAATATTAGCGGGCTGAAAAGCTCCACATCCACAATAAACTAAGCGTTTTTATCCAACATTGGAAAAATTAACAAAACTAACAATATAATATAGTTCCAAAAAGAATCATAGATAGCGCATGAAAGCAGATTTGGTTATAAAATACATCAAAGATACCGCCACAGAAAAAATAATAATTCAACCAAAAAAATTATAAACCGATATTAGTGTATTAAAAAAGTATATGATTAATTAATATATATTTAATAAGCCTAATTAATGTAAATTAACGTAATTGAGACAAATATTTAAATCTGCGGTACAAAAATGTGGTTATTTCGGGATCTTTAAGAAAAGAAAAGAAATGAAATCATAGATACCGACACAGAAAAAAAAATTAAACCAAATAAATTATAACCAGATATTAGTGTATTAAAAAAGTAAATGATTGATTAGGCCTAATATATATTTAATAAACATAATTTATGTAAATTATCGTAATTGTTTTAATCTGCGGTACAAAAATGTGGTTATTTCGGGCACTTTGAGAAAATAAAATATTTAAACTCAAATTGGACATGCAAATAGTTCTCTAAAATCTCCAAGATTAAGTTGCCACATTTTCTATATTTGAAATTGCCCCAATAAACTAACAGTTTTTATCCAAAATTGGCTTTGAACTTACATCAGTACTACCTACATCACGAAGTGTGCTCGTGCCGCAATTTCAAATGTAGAAACTGTCGCACCTTAAACTTGGCGATTTTATAAGGCTAGCTGATGAAAGCTCAAAGTAAAATATCTAAAAATTTCCAGAGGATCCAGGTTCCACGGCTATGTAGGGTTGTTGTAGGTACCTAGTACTACCTACACCACCAAGTGTGATCGTGCCGCAATTTAAAATATTGAAACTGTGGCACCTTAAATCTGGCGATTCTAGAGGAGTAGTTGCATGTCTAATATAAGTTAAAAGTCAAATATTTCAAAATTTTCAGAGGATCCAGGCTCCACGATTATATAGGGTGGTTGTAGGTGCCTAGTGCTACCTACACCAACAAGTGTGCTCGCGACACAAATTCAAATATAGAAATTGTGGTACCTTAAACTTGGCGATTTTATGTAGCTAGCTGATGAAAGTTCAAAGTAAAATATCTCAAAATTTCCAGAGGATAAAGGTTCCACAACCATGCAGGGTGGTTGTAGGTACCTAGTGCTACCTACACCACCAAGTGTGCTCGTGCCGCAATTTCAAATATAGAAACTGTGGCACCTTAAACTTGGCGATTTTATTAGGCTGGCTGATGAATGTTCAAAGTAAAATATTTCAAAACTTCCAGAGGATCCAGGTTCTACGACTATGTAGGGTTGTTGTAGGTATCTAGTACTACCTACATCACCAAGTGTGCTCGTGCTGCAATTTCAAATATATAAATTGCGGCACCTTAAATTTGGCGATTTTTTTAGGCTAGCTGATGAAAGTTCAAAGTAAAATATCTCAAAGTTTCCAGAGGATCCAGGTTCTTCGACTAGGTAGGGTTGTTGTAGGTACCTAGTACTACCTACACCACCAAGTGTGCTCGTGCCGCAATTTCAAATATAGAAACTGGCACCTTAAACCTGGCGTTTTTATGAGGCTAGCTGATGAATCAGGGTGTCTACTCAGTTATAGGAACAAAAATTCGTGACTTTTTGATCACAAAATACCTTCTGGGGCGTATAGCCCAAACGGGCAATAAAACGCAGTGCAAAAAAAAATTCCTTCGGTAAATGGTCGAACATTATATTGTATATCAGGCCTAGACATTATAATAACAAACACAAGTAAAAACTATTACTATAATCGTATCATCAAGAAAACTTACTTGTAATTAAAGATGTTTGAAGCTCCCAGAAGCTGACGTCTCTCAACAAACATAAAAATTAATATTGTTCAAATTTGTCACCTAATATTTAGTTTATACACAAAATCACAACGTACAGGATTTACATCTGCCTCAGTCCTTTCTTCTCCAAGTCGATTTCAGTTTGAAGTGTTAAAACCTCTTCTTCAGCCTGTTGGAGAAGTTCTCTTTTCTCTGCCTCGAATTTATTTGCAGTTTCCAATGTTGTTTTTGATCTGTTAGCTTCTTCACTTTCTTTCATCTTCATTTCTTCCCTCCTTTTGGAACTTGCTCACCTAGCTGCAAGCAGCATCCCTTTTGTAAATTCCACATTCTTTATGCCACTTACCGACTGAACAGATGAATATATGCTGCGTTGGGAGATTAGAGAACGCTCTTTCATATTTTCAACCAAACATTCATTGTTTTCTGAAAAACCTCTTTCAACAGCACTGTTTCCATAAACCATTGTAAATATCATCCTGCAAAATGACAGCAATACCTTGCAAGCTTTTGCATTAATGAAGATGTTAAAGAGAAAAGAATCTAGTCTGGTTTCATTGAAATCAAATGTCTTCAGCTCTTCTTGAACAGAAGACTGCTCACAGATTTCAAGTTAGTTTTTTTATATGTTCAGCTTCAATGTATGCAATATGGTTGTTTGAAGTGAGTTGTTCGAGTGCTATGTTAACCCGTTGTACTCTTCGAGTGCCACTAGTCATTAATGCTGGTGAAAGGCATGAAGCACCTTTCACCATGCACTTTCGTAATGGAGACCTTGGCCTAGTCAGTTTTTGAAACATTTCCACTAAGAAGTGACTGCAATATTTTCTAAAGAGCTGTGCATCAAGTTCTTTCACATGTTTACAAAATTTATTTGCACCAAAGCCTATGTCTACTTCCGAAAAGCTCAATAGATTTTAATTTTTGACATCAATTGCCAAGATCTGTCCTGAGTTTTTCACATTGTATATAACCTTTACCTCAAGGACGCGAACAGCAATGCTACGTGCCATCGAATAAAGTTCGGCATGTGCAAAGGGTAACATTGAATTGTCATTTTGAAATATTTTAAGATAAGGTTCCACTTCTCTTACGACTGACTAGAACAAAGAGTTTTGCTTCAAGGTTATCTTTTATGAAGTCTCGTACAACACCGAAATACTTTGTTTCTGCTGATTTGGAACACACAAAAGCTACATATTTCTTTAAATGTAGAATCATTTTCAAGGCTCTTTCAATTACTTTTGAGTTTTCCACCCATCTGATGGAACACATTTTAAGTGGAAAGAGGTCTGATCCACTTGACAGGATGTAATCAGATCTTCGAGATGGAAAATCTTTAAACAGATAATACAACAAACGCAGAAAATTATGAACTTGCCATTCACATTTATTATGAGCTGTCTTATAAGCCCCATGAACTGTATGAAGAGAGCATGTGCCAACATCAATAGGTTTCTTGTCTTCAGAGCTATCTAAATTTTTTCCCATCATTTGATTCAAGTCCTTATAAGGAATTTTAAATTTACATTAGGTTCATCAACAGCAATTTGTAGAACATTCTTTAAAGGCAGTCCTAATTCTGACATACCTGACGTGACGGAATCAAGGTCAGCTGCAGTAGAATGCCCTAAAAACACAGAGTTCAAGTATTGGGTCGAAACCACATTTAAACTTGAGTCCCAATAACGGACAATGATGTCCAGTTGTCCTTTTTGGGCAATTCTATTGAGATTTTCCTCAAGTGAAACTGCAAAAAATGCAATCTCCTTTAACTCCGCCGAGAATTTTTCTTGGAAGAAGGGGTCAAGACCAAAGGTTGTCAATTAGCCAAGTTTGTCTTTTTGTATTTTGAACTTCTGTGCTATTACACTGTCAGGAAACATGGTTGAGAAAAGATCACTGGAAATACATGAACCTCTGTCAGAAGTATGATTCATAACCTTATTCATGGACCACAGAATTTCTGCTTTCAAGGTATCATCATTTACACAAAATTTCTTAAAGGTCATCCAAGAGATGAAGAGGAAACAACTAATGTAGACGAAGCTGCAACCAAATATACATCATTTTCAGAAGTAGGCCTACTTGTGGAAAGTAATAATTCTTTTGCCGGTTATGGCTGTTTACATCCAACTTTTTCAGAAGATATAAAGCTGAGTGTTTTTTGCTTACCTTGGAGTAGGGCAGAAGTTAGTTCCAAATGCTTCTTACCTTTTCCATGAATTTTCACTCCATTCAACCCACTGTGGCTTCTATCAAATTTCAACTTACAAAATGTACAATAAGCATTATACTGGTCATCTTCAACAGGGCGCAACCACTTTGAGTATTTTTCTTTAACAAACTCAACTTCACACATAAAATCTTTGAATGCCCCCCAAAAAAATTATGGATTTTTTCGCAACATATGATTAAAAAATAATGTAGGCCTAATATTTTATGCGCCTATAAGACAACGAAAATCATTTTAAAAATTGGTAAATTTCAACTGTTTTGAATGAATTGTCTTTTAAAATTAAATGAATTACGTCAAGGATCAAATATTAACACTAGTAGTATTATTTTATATTTTAAAAAAATACGCCATATTTCACTGCAAAAACAATTGCTATTTGCTGCCAACGTTAATTTGAAATTATAATATACATTTTACATTGCCTTCAAATTGCAGTCGGATCACTGAAAGCGTAAGAAATTGATAATTGCCACCAACATCTTGATCCAGATCCACAACACAGATGAACACACGGTTTGTGTAGAAAATGTCCTGTTATTTTCCCGTATCATCTACAAAACCTGAATTCCAATTCATTCACTCGAAAACCATTATTTGTAGACACACACACGGCATAATGCATTCATACACCCCTAGAGAAAAGTAGCACGCCACATTAAAATTTAATACAAGATGGCGAACATTAACCTTGTCGTTGGAATCAAAAACAAAACAATCAGGCAACTTCCGACTGGCGCGTGCCATCATGTGTAGTGGATAGCACTATCTTTGAAGCATTCACGTTGTTACAATGTGTAGGAAATTCAAACTAAAATTATTTTCGTGACTTTATGACCAAAATATTAAAAATTCGTGACTTTTTTTGTGTGTGACTTTCGTGACCCAGTAGACCCCTGTGAATGTTCAAAGCAAAATATCTCAAAATTTCCAGAGGATCCAGGTTCTACGACTATGTAGGGTTGTTGTAGGTATCTAGTACTACCTACACCAAGTGTGCTAGTGCCGCAATTTCAAATATTGAAACTGTGGCACCTTAAACTTGGCGATTCTAGAGGACTAGTTGAATGTCTGAAATAAGTAAAAAGTCAAATATTTCAAAATTTTCAGAGGATCCAGGTTCCACGATTATATGGGGTGGTTGTAAGTACCTAGTGCTACCTACACCACCAAGTGTGGTCGTGCCGCAATTTCAAATATAAAAATTGTGGCACCTTAAACTTGGCGATTTTATTAGGCTAGCTGATGAATGTTCAAAGTAAAATATTTCAAAATTTCCAGAGGATCCAGGTTCTACGACTATGTAGGGTTGTTGTAGGTATCTAGTACTACCTACACCACCAAGTGTGATTGTGCTGCAATTTCAAACATAGAAACTGTGGCACCTTAAGCTTGGCGATTTTAGACACTAGTTGCATGTCTGATATAAGTTCAAAGTCAAATATCTCAAAGTTTCCTAACTATTGTTACAATTTGTAAATATGGTTCCAATTTGTATGATAATTTATACTAATCATGTGTTTTAAACGCATTTATTATGTTTATATATGGTTATATCTGGTTATGAAGTTCTGGAAAAGTTCAGTCTGCTCTTAGAGCTAACTCAAAATGCAATTTTTCAGGAATTACATAGATTTATAAAATTAGGAAAAAAATAATATAATGTAGCTTCATTTATATTTATATAAAAAATAAAATTACAAAATTACAAATTCTCTTTTAGTAAGTTCGTTTGCACAAAAATAATTTATTATTTAATGTCTTCTTTGTTCTATAAATTTAATAGAAAAGACAAATAAACAAAATAGAAATGTTTTTAAAACCTAGTCAAAGTTTTCGAAGCTTCACACAATTCCATCTTGATTTAATAACCTTTTAAGAGTCCATAAATCCTTTGTAAAAACAATTAATGCTGAACACCTGAAATCATAATATTTTATTCTAAATTTTAGAAATGAAAAATCACCAAACAAATTCAACAGCGTTGTTTTAAATCGCTGTGTGACGTTCAGATTTTATTCTGTCCCATTGAGTGTTTCTGAACGTGAACCATCGTTGCTCTAATTTAGCGCCATTTGCTTCTGAGAGCGGCCAGTGCAGCAAAGAACGTGGTGAGCGAAGGGGGTACACCCAGGTGAAGAAAGCGCAGCATCGAGGCCTCCAGTTTGCACCCAGCTGACAAAAGCTGGTCCACCAGTTGATCTATTGGGGGGGGCCTTGTCCCCGGAAAGGGCCAACTAGACGAGTTGTGGGTAGACAGGTGTGCCGACCACGGTGGCCAGTAGACCGCGGTTTAGTAAAAGTGCCAGCACTATGGGTGTCAGGTCACCCTCAATACACTGTCAACACAAGATATCACCTCTTTTTAATTTTTTGTTTTTTAAGGCATTTGGTTATATTCGGAATAAGGTACAGGGAAGGTGAAAAGAAGAACACAGTTCACACTTTAAATTGCTACCACTGGGCAAAGAGTTAATGGCTGCCTCTTGAAGAAAATCGATTGTTATAATATCTGAACGCATTAGAAGGGGTGTCTAATGTGCTAAAGAACTTCCTAAAAGAAGAAACCAAAATATACTCAAGGCAGGAAAAGGAAATCAGTAAAGAATGATGCAGGATTCTTACAGACATATGAAACATAAATTTAAGGACTTTTTAAGAACTAAAACAGTTATTTCTCGTGCTGCCAAAAGCTAAACACGTCAATAGAAAAGAAAAAATATAAGCTGTACAGAATTTTCAATAAATGGAAAACAATAACTTTTCTGTAAATTTAATAAACAGATAGGACTATAAAGATAGAAATCTAACTTTATTGTCAGTTACTTCACTCTCCTTGGTTTATTGTTTAGTGTAATCATTCTAGATTCAGTATATATTGTAGTATAGCTAGAACCAAAATTTAAGCGCTAAGGTGGATGGGAGATGAACTAATATTTATCAGCAGGCATTTTAGTGCAAAACTATAATTATAAGTGCTTAAAGTGTTAATAAGTAGTCAGAAATATTAAAATTATTATTACAAATGATGGACGGTTTTAGAGCAACTTATAAAAAAAATGGCAATGTACATGAATTAAGATTTTTAAATATAGGAAATTAAAGAAAACATTGTATTTCATAAACAGTTACGCTAATGCGTTTGTAAGAGAAGTTAGCACTGCATGTATCCTCTTGTCCCTATTGAGATCCCAACCCATGGGTGTGACTATCTCTAAGCTAGATATTTCACGCTCCAGTGCATCTTAAATCGCTGTCTTTACAGCCAATATTCACAATCCTTTCAAAAATAATTGTGGAAACATGGAAATTCCAGGACTTTTCAACGTCCAGAGCGATTAAAGGACTTTTCCAGGCCTTGAACAAAGACACATTAAATTCCAGTTCTATCAAGGACTGTATGAACCCTGGATAGGACATCTAGATATTAACATGTAAATGGAAAGAATAACATGTAGGACTAATACAAGAAATGGACAATGGATGCAAATATATAATATATCTCTTTAAGGGAAAAGCCATCATGTGTTTGTTCCATAATATTATTAATCATTATCATTATTATTATTAAATTATCATCATCTCATCATATTATCATTATTATTATTGGAAACTTTAATAAAAAGTCATCTAAGGAAATGTACACATTCTAATTACTTGTATAGTGACAGCAAAGTAAAGAAGGGATGATATTTAGGGCTCTGCGAGCACTCAGATTCCGAACTTCGAGCTGAGCTCGTCCTTTAAGCTCTAGATGAGAATCGAAAGTTTTGTAAGCTTGTCATTTTAAAGCTTTGTCTTGATGTACTTGGTAATCAACTTTTAAAACGCAAGCGTAAGCTTAGGCTATTTAATTAAGATAATATCGGCATTTCCAATTATAAATTATTCGGTTACTTAAACTGTTAAAAATCAATATCAATTATCACATTAATAACATAATAGAGCTATAAAACCACTTTTGACCAGAAAATGTATTCAATATTGTCATCCATTTTGAATTATACTTGATTGAAGTTGTTTACTTGCATTGCCATGACAAAGCAATGAAAATAAACATAGTAGATGACTAAATAATTGAATGATTTTTTTTACTATTTTTAACTGGTCCTTTTCTAAAATAATAAAAAGTTATGTTAAATCAAAAATGTAATAACTAGAATATAGTGTTCTATTAAATGTTTTCAAACTTTAAGCTATTTAAAACTCGTATTAATACATTTAGCTACAAAACCAACACTAAGTTTCGTTACTATTTAGTTTAGAATTATTTTGGTTAACCTGTTTAAAATCAATGTTGATCTTATTTATTTCAATACCAATGTTTGTACATTGTTTTATTGTTAGATCAGTACCATTAGTCTTTACTTCATGATTCAGTCCTCTATGCTATCTCTTTGGATAGTGCTCCTTTATCTATGTTCTCTATGTCTCAAAATTAGTTAGTTTTTGTTTGTTTTGTGATTTGATTGGTTTTTGTTGAGGTTTAGACTGTTTTTTGTTCTTTTCTTATATTTCCTTGACTCATTCCACCTTCATTAACCTTTCCTCACTCTTGGAGGCAACAAGAACATACCTGGACCCCTCTAGGTCTATTGTTTTCCAGCCAAGTGTCGCCGGCGCGGTTTTTCGTTCTGCCGATTTAGTGAGTCGTGCGGTGATACTTGATAGACCCATAGGGATGGTTATAGGTTCCGTGAACTTTCACCTGGAAGCGGTCCAATCTCAGTTATTTGTGTGCGTGTGTTAATGAAATTGACTGCTCCGAGACAATATCAATCACACAACATAAAGTTAAGGTGAGTTGCCTTTACCCATTCCCATTCCACCATTCAGTCCATTTGTCCGTGTTCATAACACTGGTCCTCCAAAGATTTTTAGTTTTCAGTTCTTGTTATTTACGCTACAACCTATTTTACTAAACTTAGCACATTTATATTAAAAAAAATCATTTACTATTTAATATTGTTTACCAGAAATATTATTTTAGACATATTATTTTTAGTTTTAAAGTATGAGCAGTAAATATGGAATTGAAGTAAATTTCTAAATAAAATAATTTCTAGCGAGAGCTCATACAATACGCATGTTCAACTGCCCATAGAGGAATGAAAATGGAACAGAAAACGTGATCATGAACTAACACTAAGGAACAATAAACAAACTACAAAACACTTCAAATTTTTAACTGTTTATGATTCTTACATTTTCTTGGTAAATTAAGTAACTGAAGCATATTTTTGGGAAATATTTGCTTATTAAAACATCAATTTTACTAACTTTTTATCAAGACAGTGTAGAAACACTCAACAATAATGTAAAGTGATATTGACAGGAAGCCAACCTGAAAGGATAGTTAGGTTAGGCCTAGATATAAACAAACACACTTCTTTATTTCTTCTTACACTTTTACACTTCCCAATTTTTCAAATGTCCACAGTTGTACATTGTTTTGAATTTTTGGAAATATTTATTTTTCATATTAGGAGATATTAATGAAAAAGAAATATTTTTGAAAACTCAAAACAATGGTCTACTGTGGAAGTTTTGAAGAAATTGTAAGTGTAAAAGTGATTGAAGAAATGAAGAGAGAAGTGTGTTTGTTTATATCTTGGCCTAACCTATCGTTTAAGGTTGACTTCCTTCAATATCATTTACCTGATATTATAGTGGTGTGTTTCAACACTATCTTATTGTACATTTACAAGCCATCATGCAATTATTCATTTTATTTCATTTAATTTTTTTTATAATTGTAAGTGTAATTTTAATGTCTTTAAAAACATGAGTGTTGAAGCCATTTAAATTTTTGTAGGCCTTTTTTAGTGGTCTTATTTTTGAATTGAGTTTTTTATATGTTATTTACAGATTAAAAACAGATATTTCCATTTACTAACTTTTTTCCTAAAAGAATTTATATTTATAAAAATGAGTGTCATTCATATTTTAAGAACATGTGTTATAGTATATTTTTTAAATCTGAAAATTTAAATATGTGATACATATATACATTTAAAATAAACAACAATATTTGCAATGCATTTCAAAATTATGAATATATTCGAGCTCAACTCAAACTCGAGAGGTTTTAGGAATACTTGACTCGAGTTCGACTCAAATGAAAATACCCAAGCTCGCAGACCCCTAATCGTAATTCCTTGAAAATTATTTATAAATAGCTTCCTACCTATTCATTCAAAAAACATTTGTGTTTTTATAGCATGCACCTTCTAAGCTGATTGATTATATAAGCACACAGCTTTAAAAACAACTTAAATATATAAAAGACACAACTCCCAGATAGGCCTATTGATTAAATGCTGTGAAAGAGGAAGCTCAATAACTCACCAGTGATACATTTTTAGCTGTGTCAAGAATTGAAATTGGAAATCATAGCTCAGTAGGTAGACACAATACCTACATAGATAAGAGGCTAGAACAGGGTCGGCAACCTCTTTTAGGCCACGATCCACTAAACTTATCATAGTTCACGTGATCACCCATCATTTCTTATTCTAGTATTTTTACATAATTTTTTGTCCATTTAGCTTATATAATAATCCTTAGTTTTAAACATCCTCAAATGCTTGTGTGCCTCCATTTCTACAAGAAAATGTATAAGAAAAAAGTATATTTTTGTGTTACTATTTTCTTTTCTTATAGAATTAGCGATTATGGCCAATCGAGGTTATTTTGGTCACAATCAAATTATATTTGAAATTTCTTGATATATTATTTTGTGAGTTTAGAGGACTCAAAGATCGACTTTTAACGGTGTTAATGTTTCCTTATGTGATCGAGTGAAAAAGTCCGTGAGATCGACCAATTGCCGACCCGTGGGAGACATAGTACCTACTGAGCTAAGAGCTTGGATGAATTAATTCCAGATTACCCTCTGACGAGTAGTTACCGTGTTATGGGAGTGTATGAGCGAGACAGCCAACACACGAAGACTGGGGTGCTCTGGTAAGAGACAGACAAGGAGGAAGCAAGGAGTGTTCGACGGACTCAACACACTCCACATCCTGCAACAGCACAAGAAACATTAACAGGGATTCCTTCAAATCCTGGAATACTTTCAATTTCTATTGATACCCATTAAAGATTTAAAAACATTTCAGAAACAATTTTTATATGAATTAGTAGTAGGGGTGTGTGACGTAGCCTATTCTTTTTCAATTTGAAGCAAACTCGATTCAAATATATAAAATATTCTCGAAGCCAAGTTTACTTTTTTTTTAATTACATCCATTATTGTTTTTAGCCTATGTCTGGGTCAATTTTTTTATAGTGCTGCGGAATGACATATTGACTTTGGGAAATTTTGGAAATAACAATTTCCTGCGGGAATGGGACAGGAAAAGAATTTAAAAATAATTTTCCACTTTAGGATTAGATCTATTTTTAGATTTATAATTTTAGTCTAAACTTAACTTTCCCATTCATTTCAATTAAAGAATTAAAATAGTTAGTTAGTTTAAATTAAGTTAAATGTAGTGGTAGACGTCAGCAATATTTTGAATAGTCAGGAATAAGGACAAAAACTTTGATTTGGTTGCAGGTATTGATATGGCCAATAAATTTACCGTCTATAATCTTGAAAAAAAGAAGAATAAAAATAAATATTATTATTATTAGCACCGCGTCTTACTACCCGTTCGGGTTATACGCACTTACGCTAATGTGTAATGGTAGGGTGATTGTGAGAAGAAATGAAGGACCTACAGTTTAACGTGGAATCCGAACCACGGTGGAGGCCTGGCATTCCCCACATTCACAAGATGTCTTGTCAGAGGTGAAGGAAGGGTTTGGTAATCAGATAAATCTGTGCCGGGACCGAGGATTGAACCCCGGCCGCCAGCATAGAAGTCTGACACCTTNATAAATCTTTGCCGGGACCAAGGATTGAACCCCGGCCGCCAGCATAGAAGTCTGACACCTTACCCCTAGACCGCCAGGTCACCCAAAAATAAATAAATGTATCTTAAAATTTTATTTTTATATTGTAAGTTTCCAAATAAAAAATAAATATTTGGTCCAAAGTGTTGAGTAAGATATTTTTATCTAATGTAAATTTAATAAAAAGGCCTAATACAACTATAATAATAGTGCATTTTTAATAAAATATTTTTGGTTTGAAAATAAATAGGTCAATTCTAAAAATAAATTTTAAGATTGACTGAAGTAGTTTTTAAATAAAAAAACTTATGGCATGAATTTTGATAAATACTTTCACAGTAAAACATCAGAATATTCAAACTAACCTGAATAAATACAAGTGAGCCACACATTATTATCCATAATAATAACAAAATTGCCTCAATTATTTTGCAAGGAGTTACAAAATAAGTGACTGAAGTTTCGAGTATTCATCTAGGCCTACTTAATGGAAGATAAGATTAGTTAAAATGTAATATATTAATAATAGTTTTAATGAGAATTAGATACAAACATGACTTTAATGAGGGGGCCTTAGCTGTAATTAAATAAAAATCATGAAAAATCTTGAGTAATATCTTTTCCCGGCTAAATATTTTCCTGAAGTTCGGGATCCCGCACAGCCCTAGTTTTTTATTCAAGCCATAAATTTTCCACTACCGGCTGGCTAGGTTTATCGTAGCCTCATATTCCTTATAATCTAACTTAAGACCAGACATAGCATCCAGTCCCAGGCTGTTAATTTATCAACATGAAAGGATAAACCCACATTTCACCAAAGATAAATTTTACTGCAATGCCAGGGATCAAACCCGGGACGCTTAATACATGTTTCCGACCGAGCTAAGGTGTCAGATTCGAAGCCGAATCAAAGTTCAAATATATTTTGTTGGTTGTTCTATAATTGAAAAAAAAAATTATTTTGGTTATTTATGTAACTTTATGAATTAAAACTACCTACAAAATGTTTTATTATACAATTGTCCCACAAATTCAACTACAAGATTTTTTCATGTTAATAATATTTTTATTTTTACTTTATATAAAAACTCAGAATGTCACAATTGACAATTATTGGCAAAGATTCGTAAATGTCGAAGCAAGAATTTTTTCATAACAAAGTCGCTGTTATTTGCTTCACAACCAAGTTGTAGTTTCAAAGCTTACACACCCCTCAAAGTCCACTTTTTCATTAAAAAAAGCAAACTGTAATCTATTATATGACATTTTCTTGAAGAAAAGTCAAGGTTTCAATATTTGAAAAAAATAATATTTTATTGCACGATCATGCCATGGAATTTTTTTTTTCCATACATGCATTAGAATTACTAAGAATGTTAGTAATATTTTATTTAAATTTTATTCATCCAGTTACCATCCAAACTTTAAATGATTTTACTCCAGATTATTTCATAGGAATATTTTGTTTAGCAAGCTTACCTTTTTGGGTTGTAAACTTATGTTATAATGTGTTGAAGATGAATAAGGTTGTATTTAAAGGAAGTGTAATTGAGTAGTCCATTTGCAAAACTCGTTATGTCCACGAAATATCGAAATCGAGTTGACACAGCCATTTTGATCACACTCACTTTATACACCGTGGCCGCATTATACTACACCGTATTTACATGTTGACCAACATGATTCACCTACCTACCCCACCTATTGAACAAGAATTGAAATAGGTAGAGAACTTGTAATCTGTGTCAGGCAATTTCTAAATTTTCTTGAAAGGTCATTTTATAACTTCTCAAGCAGAAAGAAAAAATAAATAAATATGAAATTAAAATTAAAACAAAAGAAATGGGAATAATCTTTACGGTCCAGATTAATTTATTTGTCATACCTTTTTCTGTAGACGTGTGTACCACCTTTACGAAATACTCATTTTCTGGTGTACAGTATAAACTAAGGTAAAAGAGGAATGTAATCTGTGAAGGAAAATATCGATACTAACTTCAAAATGATACATCGAAATCTCGACACTTTTGTTTGGAAACATTTGAAACGGATTTTAAGTAGGTTGAAGATATTTTCACACATCTAGAATTTGCTGTAAGTATCTTATTGTTTTATTAATTTAAGTTTAAATTTGGTTCACTTAAGCTCTATAGGCCGTTCCACTTCTAAATTGCAGAACACTTTCGAAAGTAAACTGCCGTATAGGTACGGTGACAATAACTTTGACAGTGAAAATCTGGACAACATTTATCAAAAGATGCATAACCATAACAAGACATAAGCATGAGTAAGAACAGACAAATTCCAAGTTTTTTTTATTAATCTAAAAAAACATAAATTACAATAATATGTCATAGCTATAAAGAAATAAGGGTAAAAATGGTAGTCAAAACTATTGGACTCGCCTCAATCTCAAAGACTAAGTGGCTCTCAGTAACAAGTAATTTTAAAGTTTAAATAATAAGAGTTTTGAGAAAATTCTATTTTGTAAAAATATAATAATCTATTAAAAATTAAGTTTTTTTGTTCATTTTCCTAACTAGTTGTTTTCAGTGTTCCTGGCAGATGAAGATGATGGTTTGGGTTCCCTTCAATCATATTTATTCGAAGAGGTCAGAGCTTGTAATAAATTCTTGTTTTTCTTAATATTCTCGTACATTTCTGTACACGACGTTTGTTAACAGTTCATTTGTACCACTAAAAGTGCTTTAACACAAGCAATAGACATTGGGGACTTTTCAGCACCCCAAAAGTTGTTTATCAATGAGAATTCCCGCTCAACTGAAGCGTTGGTTCCTGTGAGGGAAAGAACAAACTCCTCAAACATCTTAAGAATATGAACCGTTATCTCATCATTTTTCAAGTCCTGGAACATAGTCAACCACCTTTTCTTTGTCAAAATCTTCTGTTTTGCCCATTCTGTCAAAGTACTCTCTTAGAGGTATAAGTTCAGCACACTTAGTTCGTTAAACAATCTGTCAAATGAAATGGGAGGCATACTTTCTTGAAACAGAGTCCAACTTTCTTCTAATTCTTCCCATTTCAGCTGTTTCTTTAAATCTATCCAACATAGTTTACTCAAGCTTTCTACATTTGACTTCCAGAGATATAAATAGGTTATACAGTGATCATAAAAATAACACATAGTCAGGTAATGTAAATCACAGCCTTGTACTGTGTTTTTTTCTTTGGAGCTCTTTAACTTTCATTGGTAGAAATGAAGATTGTTTTCTGTCAACCAAGTTTTTATGTAAAATCAAATATTCAACGTGCTGCCTCTGTTGCTGATACTTTATCTCCTTCCATATTTTCTACAACTTCATTGAAAAGTGATGGAACATTGTGCAGGAACCATAGCCCTAATTCTCCGTTTGGGCCTTCAAAAAATGATTTTAACACCACAGGAGAGTTTGCTTGGGACATAAAATAAAAATAGCTTTTGAGAGGCTCCATCATTTGTAGATCATGCACCAAAGCAGGTAGAAGTCTTAAGTCATTGTGTGTTTGAATAAGACAACAGTTTTCAGTACTCTTTGTCAATATATTCGCAGGGCTCCTTCAGTTCTGCCACTCGCACAGTGTAAATGTAAAAAAACTTAAACATTTTCACAATTATTACCTCGGCATTATCAGGAAGTGTATTGGAAGCCCTGTTAATTCAGTTATTGACAACATGCGCCATTCAACCTACACCAACTAAGGATTTTTCAGTGCTTGCTGATAACTTACGAAAGAGGTTATTGCAGCCTTTTCTTTTTGCACCCTCGAATATGTTTTGGTGTTGTCTGCAGACATACCAACTAATTTCTTGAACAGTTCATTGTGACTTAAAACAGAAAATACATATTCATTCAGTTGATCACTTATTTCACCTGGTAATGTGTCAACAGGGTGTCTACCATCCGGGAAAATCAGGGAAAACGGGAATTAGCCGGGAATTAGAAGTGATCGGGGGGAAACGGGAATAAGTTGGGAATTTGGTAAATCACAATAAAAATCCGGGAAAAGATATTTTACTCAAAATATGAAATATAATAATCATTAAATCAGTAAATTGTCATTTTTTTTGTTCGTAGCTGTGTAATATATTTTTAATTCCTAGTAAACAATTTTAATACAAATTTTAAAATATTATTCAAATTTTAAAACTTATTATTATTCATAAAAAAGATAATAGAAAAATGAGGGGGGAGGGGGGGAGTTAGAAGGATGTGACATACTTTTTTAGTCGGGAATTTTAGGAAATGATCAGGGAAAAGGTCGAGGATTTCATTGGTCAAGTTGAGTAGACACCATGGTCAAGCTCTAAAACTTTGAAATTTATACTAGTAGGCATAAGAAAATATCTCACAACAATTGGTTCTAATTTTTCAGCACCATGGTTTGAGCTGTCAACCATTAATTACTGTAAAACAAGACGTTTCACTCAATTCTTGCAACAACTGTCTTTGACATTCTGAAGCTAAGACATTTTTTACCATGGCTTCGCTTCTTTTTTATTTTTTTTTTTGCAGAGTATTTTGGCTCAAATAATGTGGAAATAAGTTTAGATGTGCAATCTAATGGACAAAAACTATGAGATTGTGTTTTAGTGTGTGAAACGCAAGAGCTGCCTCTTTTTCTACAATCTAATTTTTGGCTAAAATTAAAATATTATAAATATAACGATTTCAATACTTTTACTTTACCGTACAAACATTTTCCATCATTCGGACAATTCGTGACATTTTGGTCCTTATTCGAGGCGCTGGGACACAGCCCTTAAAATTGACACTGTTCTGATTTTTTTGGGGGCGTATGGTTACCGTACGTATAGGGAGATCGGAGTTTGAATTCCGACTCATTAACGAAATATATTCATATGAGTATAACCAGAACATGTTGTAAAACGCTGTGCACCAGTATTTTCCTAGAATTATGTAAAAATCACTTGATAAAACGAACTTAAGAATTTTTTTTTTATTGGGTGTAGGCCACTATACATGGACTTTTCGAACGCCCTGACTATATTAACACATGATCTACAAACTAGCCTATCAGGGTCTAGGCCTACTAAAAGAAATAAAACTTTCAGTCTCCCATCCAACAATTTGATAATAATAAATCTTTGACCATTCCGGGAACAGAACCTGGGATCCAAAGCTTATTTAACACACATGCTACCGACTGGTAAGGTTTTACTCATGCCAGTAAATTCGGTCAGGATTCTAACCTCAACCTGATTACTACCGGTGACAAAGTGTAGGTAGGTAATGAGAGTATAATCTCTTAGGGCCATATGCAAGAATTTGACTAAGTGGATGCTTTGTGGACACTAGTGTGGGTTATCTTGTGTCATAGGCTAAAAGGTGGACCAATAGTGTGCTCGGGACCACATTACCGGTCCACTAAGCATTGACTATACATTCTTGTTTACCACCCTTAGACTGATAGATCACCACTGTGGGTAGGCCTAACTTGTTTATTCACCCAAAAGTATATTACAGTATAATAAATTGTTGCACATGAAATATATTTTAAAATATTTTACATTGACTTGGAAATTGCAACAAAATCTAGCCTATTGAACTACACAAACAGATAATTTTGTTTCTCTAACCTCATGTAATATGGAAAAGCTTGCCTTCTTTTTTCAAATAACTTTTTAGATTAGATTAAATACTTAACAATCTTCATCAACAACTTAGGTATTTCTTTTGGCTCACAAAATATTAGTTTTGATAAATGGCATTGGAGCTGCTTTCTTCTTAGCTGTTTGGTTTTTTCACTTAGCATCCACCCAAGACGTAACATCAGTATCAATTAAACAGGAAGTTATTTGATGCTAGAACTCTGTTACTTAGTGAACAATTGGAAAAGGGAGAGAGAGGATTTGGATGTCTCGAAATTCCTCCCTTTCTCACAAACTGCCAAGTCTTTATAAGTTAAATCAAAATAAAATTGCCTTTTTTCATTGATACATTAAATGAAAATTTTTATATATATATTTGATTCATAATTTATTATTTTCACATTGTCTAAGAATTATTTTAATCCATGCTGCAATGAAGGCAGTTGTCTGAGAAATACGTCTTTGAGGTAATGTTTGTTGGCCAAAGCCAGCTAATTGTTTTTACTGTGACATCATTAATCCGACTGTAGCCTATAAACATGTTCATTACTAAAACACTAATAGAAAATGGCTTAAGTGAGTGCTCTAGTACCCCCTCTCCCCTCTCTCACACTTGTATTCCCCTATTCACCCCACCAGCATCTTTATCCCCCCACACACCGCACTCTTCAAAATCCAATTCTAGATCTTTTCTGCCTAGCTTAAGGTACAATTTTGCCAGCATCTTTAACAAATCTTTTCTTGGCATATTTCCATGAGCATTTCAAATTATACTCTGTGTTAGAAAGTTATGTCTGAAAGGCCTTTTCCCCTGTCATAATTATACTATATAGTAAGATATTGGTAGGGAAAATAACCTTCCAGAGGTATTCCTTCCTACCATAGACAGGATTTACCTGGTAATATAGTTAGCTGGAATCTTAATTCTTAGTTGAGTTAAATTTTACTATCCTTTGTTTGATGCAAAAGCAGGTGGGATATGAACAATTTAGAGTGTACTCTAAAAGTAGTCTCAGGACTCAAATAAGTTCTAAAAAAGTTAATAATTAATTAGTGTTATATCAATGCTAACCTCCCCCCCCCAATATGCCATTCTGTCAGGATAGCTTATCAAAGGGTGTGAGTTGTCGGGTAAGAGCGTTTAAAATAGTGAAACTTGTTGTGTTGATGGAGTTATTGTAGACTAAAGTACATAATGTAATGTAGATATTTAATTGGTAAAATATTATGAATGTTATAGTCCAAGTCAATCATTCTAGCAAATATTCTTTGAATAGTCTATATTGGTGAACTACTCCATCCTATCCTGGACAAGAACTAAATAAGTTCTACCTCGATGGTCCTTGTCGTCAACTATCAAAAACTAAGGTCCCTTGTCCCTGTTTCACACCTGCTTATAGCTTAAATAATGAATCATTCTTGCTGATGTTTTGCTCAATGTAATTTACTGGTGTGACTCTACACTAGTGAAGCTGACTTTCAAAACTTATGTGTAAACTCACTGTGGATTGTTCTTAATAGTTTGGCCGACTCAGGCTTTCATTATTACGAGATAATTGTGTCTCTTATTTAACATACCTATGCCA
This sequence comes from Timema shepardi, assembly GCA_902151425.1. Taxonomy (NCBI): domain Eukaryota; kingdom Metazoa; phylum Arthropoda; class Insecta; order Phasmatodea; family Timematidae; genus Timema; species Timema shepardi. Next base: position 253,193 of record CABFVX010000547.1, read on the forward strand.
CAATGTTACTAGACACTGACACATATATCAATTAAAATTAATTTGTAATTGTTTTCTTCCTTAAAAATAAATTCATAAATTGGCATTGGCCATCCAAGTATGACATATCTCTTTGTTAGTGGTTTGTATATCAAAGATAGCCATAAAATGAAAAAAGCAAATTTTAAAGGATGATATGATATATATTTTTAGTTTGTTGCAACTTATTTTCTTTTGTACTAGATCATAAGGAGAAACTAAATAAATATATATGAAGAAAATTGGGACATTAAATCTACAAAAGATATATAAATGAACAAGAGGAGGATAATATTTCTTTGATAAGAAGGATTATTAAAAAGTGTGATATGGAATCAATAGTTGACCAAAATGAACCAGAGGAAGAAGAAGATATTTCCTCATACACGTGGGAGATAATGAGTAGAACTATGAAAAAGGTAGGATGACAAATATGAAAGGAGTTAGTACAATACAAGTAAATTATGACATGATAAATAATTAACAAGCTTTTCTTTATCAAAACTTCTACAACGCTAACGTTATATAAGGTTAAACTGAAACTGAAATTGTTTTTAGTTTCATACTGTTTGTTCATTAGGTAAGCTATCAATGTTCAAAACATGTGCACATTTCTTATTGTATTTGATTGAAACACAGTATTAAAACTTTTATTATCAACCTGGGCTAATGGCATTGATTCATTAGGCCTACTAAAGATCATCAATTCCATAAGCCCCATTCTACCTTGAGTGAAAACATCAATACTAATTTAGACACAAACACTTAATATTTGTCACATAATTACTTGGCTTTGTTTTAGTTTCCATGCTCATAAATCTTGTTTTTATTTTGATTGGCAAGACTGGATTCCGTGAAGGTGCAGCTGCTGGCTGGGACTTGACATTCCAGGAAGGTTTCAATAAAGGGTACATAGAAGGCTTTGATGCTGGTTTCTCTCTTGGGTACTTGAAAGGAATTGTATGGTATGTCCCCATCAATTAATAAACTAGTTTAGACCTATAATGAAGATTGCTTGTAAGTCAACACGTTGAAATATGTTAATCTTTATTGTTTGTCTACTACTTGTTACAGTGCTGTGTCTACTCATATCAGTGATTTAGACAACCAACTTAATACTGACACTCGTCTTGATCAAGCCTCAAGAGGAGTGTGTCAGGTATGCAGTAAGCAATCTTCAGATAACTATAAGACAAACTCAACATTATCAGAAATTTCTGCTACTCAAAAGAAAGCTACAAATGAAGTAATAACAGCATTAAAAGACATTTATGCTAACATACTTGACAGGCATAACTTAACCATGCCATGACAAAAGACTAGGTACAGTAATTGTTTTTGTTTTTAAATATCTATGCATTTCTTTATACACAAGGTGTGGTGCATTTGATTTATTTTACCCAAAATAGGTATCTATAATATGGTTTTTGCTGATTTTGGAGTATTTTAAATCTTTTTTTATGAACATGTTCTATTTTGAAAGTGCCCTATAATCTCCACAAACTGTCAAGTGAACACTATTATTTTATTTTCATTATTTTTATACCTTACACTGATGCTTCCAGTTACTTTTGATCTATTTAGCTAAATGTTTTTTTTTAAATTACCAACTTATTGTTAATTATTTATATCAAAAGCTTTTTTTTTCATCTTGAGAGTTAACTATATAGACTGTTCTTTAAAATAAATTTTTGAACATATTATTGAAGTTTAGAAAAAACTTATCAGTGTGCTTTAAAAATAAGGTTTAATTTTAGTTTTTTTTTAATTTTATAGTGCCTTTGAAGTCTTGTTTATATTGTAATAAAACATGTTGGCCAACAGGATCCCAACATGTTGTGTTGGGAGAGTCGGTCAGAACCAACAAGTTGTGTTGGATCATTTGTTGTAGAATAAACAACTAACCCAACATGTTGGTTGAGTTGGGAGGCTCTGCGCATGCACTATTGAGTCGCGTTGGTCTTTAGCCTTGGTGATGCGTTTTTGTTTTCAGATTATTTTAACTTTAACATCAGGGTTTGACCCGCCTCAGTGGCATAGTTAACTAACGCGCTAGTTTCTTGTTGAGCTAGACTGACAAGGACAGGGAGGTCGAGGTTCAAATCTAGGTCAGGTGAACAGGGAGTGATTTACCCTAAATGGTTTTTCACTCTCCTTCCACACAAATTTGGGTTCATTTCCTCTCAATTCAACCTTTCCCATTCTTAATCCATTACTGTAACTAGTATTTAAGCGTATAACCCGAATGGGTAGTAAGACGCAGTCAAATAAAAAAACATCGGGGTTTGCATAGTTTTGTGATCATGGAATGGAACAAGGCTATTACAGTTAAACTAATTGATTTATATAAAAAGTATTCAATTATTTGGAATGTTACATGTGTACAAAGTTATCAAATCCACTTTGCAAATATAGGTAATTCATTATTCCCATGTACGCACCTTCAATTCAACATTTAGCCAAAAAAACTTCGAACCCACCACTGTTTCTTACATATTTTTTTTTATGCAATAGTACTTTTCCTGTCAACACAATAAATGAAGAAACGGCAAGTAATACTTCGTTTTCCATGGCTAGAAATGTGTGGACTGATTAACTGATTAAAAACTAGCGGAGAACCCGAGACGTTGGTCCAACGAATTGCCAACAATAAACACAGCTTACTTTTCCTTATGTGTTGTCTCTAAACATGTTGGGTCCAACTTGTTACATAATAAACTAGGCTTTGTGGTGGCGTTGAAACTAAAATAATCAATATTAAAATTACCCTGAGAATAGTATACAGCATTACTAAGCCAAGTTTCCCGTGTCCAGGTGTCATTTTTCAATTTAGAGCTATGATACTTGATGCAGCTACATCCTTAACCTAAAGATCATTTCCAGCATATATGCTTCGGTGTTCATGTACTTACAATTATTAATTGTACAAGTGCTAGCTTTCTCCAAATCAACATTATCATACAGTAGGATTTGGCTTATTCGTTAGTGGTTCATTCGAAAAATTGGATAATTCGAACCGACCAGGATTCTCCATGAAATTGATATTTAAATCATTGGTAAAAAATAACATTTAATTTGAATTCAAAAAGGATATATTTGGATAACTCGAAGAAGGTATACACTGTTAATTTTTTTTTTAGTTCATACTCATTTCAAACATAACTTAACAACCTTTACTAACACCCCTATTGTAACAAACATCGCGTTCAAACCTGATCATATTTGCTATGAAAGATGGATTGTTTCACCAAAAGGTTGCCAACAGCAGCTTCAGTCGCTCACCTGACATGAGAAAATATTTAATCTTTTTATTTTCTTAAAGAGTGTATAACCCGAACGGGTAGTAAGACGTGGTGCTAATGATTATGGATTTTAAATGGTTTAAGTTTTAATATTTTACCTTCATAGTTCTTTTACTAACTGGTCCGAGTGTTGTATCGAGGCGCTTTGTAAGTGATTACATGGTATTGCGAATTTCAAAGAGTTATGACATTAATGAGACTATGAGTATCTAATAGGCATTGAGTTTGGTCAGTTCTGTTTATTTACTATATCTCTCATTCAGTAAATATATAAATATTGTAATATGTTTTGTTATATTTAAGATGTTTTAAAGAAACTTTTGGCCTTTATAGATGAAAATTTATATGAAGGCTAGTCAATATGGTTATAAAGAGATTTGTTATGTTTATAATAATTATAGTACTTTTTTGCATTTATAAAATAAATTAATAAGTTTGCTAGTGAATATTGTGTCTATGACTATCTGAATCAAGGAACACAATACCAAAAGGCAATGCGTGGACTCTGATGTATATTTAAGAATGGTGCAATAACTAATTGTGAAAGTGAAAAGTCACATAAGACCCGGTATTTTCTTAAGTTTAGGAATATAAACACCGACATTTGAAGGAAAACATGTTGTGGAACGTAGTAAGTATGTTTCTTTAGTGAACCTGCCAAGTTATCAACCACAGAATCATCAGTTTCGGTAAGCAGTTTTTTGTTTTTTATGTTAATATGATACCATCCCGCAATGGGTGCCTATTATGATGATATGGTGTTTTTATCGTGATATTACCCTGTGATTGAGCACCAATTATTATGATAAAGGATTTTATTGGTGATTACAGCGCATACATGCCTTACTGCGCACTTGTGTACACTATTATGTGATCTGATTATTTCTGATTTTTATGCTTATAAAAATGAGTAAGAGTTTCAATGTTGCACACAATTTATTTAGATGATTGCATCTTCAGCACTTAAGATATGATATTAAGTGATACAGTTTTTGTTAGATTACATATTTTTTTCTGTGATCTTACTCTCTAATATATTACTGTGTACTCAATGGATTTAAGTTACTGACAATGTGTGTATTCATACGCACAAGTGGCTTGTATATGACCTACCCCTTGCCTCTTGGACCCCTTGTCATCAGTGTTAAAACTAACTAATGCAAAAACTCTTGGAGATCTGATGTTGTGAAAGCTGGCTTCATATTGGGTAGAGGGAGCCAGCGTGTCACAAGATCTTTCTAATACAACAACGTTGATGTTTTAAAGAAAAAAGGGTTTTGAAGCTCAATACATTGACATTATTTCTGAAAATGCATAATTTTCCATAGATGAAGTGTTAAAATGAAATTTTACATACAGTACTTTAATGGAAAATACACTTCATCCATGACTTTTTTTAATATATGAGAGGGGTCCAAAACAGTATCATTACAATGTTCAACCATCTAAGCGAACAGAATCCAAATGAAGATTTATCTTTTCCATCTTATCAACTTTTGTGGAGGTAGGACAACCTCACATTCATGTATAGCTATAGTACTCATCTCGGTGGACATTTATTTTTTGTTGAAATGAGCTTAAATCTAAATGTCTAATCATCACATAATTAATAAACTTTTGGTAAAAGAACAAAGGGAATTCATGTTGAATTTATAAGCGTAACTTTTGGATCCATCTTGGAGAGTGTAAAAGGTGGTGTCTAAATAACACATAACTTGTTTTCTAAAGCCTTTAAACATACCCCATTGATAAATCTGTATAACTAATTATTGTGCATACACCTATCCTGTGTATTGGGGCAGAATTTTCTGTAAAAATGGAAGAATGGATGGCGAAATTGACAGATGGGAGAATGCATCTCGAAGAGTAGTTGGATACATGTGGACTATTGCAAAGAATGAAGTAGTATCAAAAGAAGCAAAGATGGTACTATATAAAAGTTTCTTAGCAGCAACAATGTTTTATGGATGTGAAGCATGGGTTTGTCAGGAGTAACAAGAGTTAAGGTGAAGCGTTTGGAATAAAATAATTTAAAAAATGTATTTGGAAAAACTTGTGTAGACAGAGGTGATAATAAATGGGTGCTGAAGGAATGTGGTTTGAAAGGGAATCCAATAGGTAAATGTAAAATATGTAGAAATTTTGAGGGGATGAGTGTGTATCGAGTGACGAAGCAAAACAAATATACATATATATGTACTGTGTGCATCAAAAGGAAGGTGTAGGCCATGAAAGACTTGACTAAATGTTTTAGACAAATGTGTTAAAAAGAGAAGCATTAAGGGCTATAAGAATAAAATAGGATGTATGACTCAGTATATGGATATTGTTTAAGTGAAGGAAGTATATAAAGATAGTGAAGTGTGGGGAAAGTTAATCAGGATGGAACGAGTAGAAGCTTTTCTTCTTTTTACCCAAGTGCACAGTTTCTTGCCCACCCCATAAGGAAACAGTGTGATTCTGTATGTAGGTAATCAAGAATATTTGACTTATTTTATTAACCAAACACATGTTTATGTAATATAATACAATTTAAAATTACACTGAAATTTTGCATCACTAGAAATATGTTTCTCCGCAGAAACCATTAAGGCAAGGAAAACCACCTTTGCATACCATAGTTACTCCAAATTCTGGTGATGTACAATTTTGCTTTGGCTCTGAAAAACAAGAATAAAATTATATCAGTAGGCATTAATACTAACATAAAAATAATTTTAGATAAGCTTAGGTATATACCTATTCATCACACGTTTCTTTTGTAAGTTAATAAGTATTGTTAATAAAAAAAAAGATCCCCTACCATACATGTGGTAATTTTAAATCGTCTTAAATGAGAGTTAACATTTGAGATTAATCAAATGGTAAATAAAATACTTATAAAGAATTTTAACACAATATGGTATATTAAAACAAATAGTTTTGCAAGTTCAAACTATATTAGCCTATTAAAAAGTGTTGTTTAGTAATCACACGTTGAATGCACGTCAATTTTAATCTCCTTAAATAAAATAGTCATTTTAATAACAAAATAACAATGTTTTTAAATATATAATAAATATTGACCTCAAGTTATCAAGGAATAAAATAATAGTCTTAAATAGTAAGCAATGTAATTAACATCCAATGAAATAACTTTGTGTAACAACTTATGTGACTAAGCTATTTGTATACCCCTATCTAGAATGAAAGGTCACCTGACCTTGATTGAGTCCTCTGGTGTAGCCTATAAGATAGTGTTACAATGTAGAAGTAAGTGCTAAGTACCTTTTAGAGTAAATTAAATGTATATTATGTTAATAATACTTTATATTAATTATACAACTAACTATATAGAAACTGCTACAAATAGAGGAGTGATTTATGTCTGCTTGACATAATCCTGGTTTTATCAATAAGACCATTGTTAAGGCAAAGCTTACAGTTTCATTTACTTTTCTAGGTGTCATTTTTCAGCATGTGTTGTTTTTTAGGTAGTAATAAGCTAAGTTTAACTAGTTTAGATAGTTATATTTAGTTAGTTTAAACTATGTTTGAAATAAGGTAAATCATTTTATAATAAGTGGATTGTGTTAATTTTTGAGGGACGGGGGTTATTGGTATCTAGACTCTGTCTGCTATATTGGTGCTTGTCGAGTAAGATATTAAATTGTTGTCCAAACGTTTAAGCATTAAGTATTAGGATGAAGGGGAAGGTTTAGTAACAATTTGGTCGGAACTGCAGAGTAGGTATGTGGGAGGACATGTGATAAGAGGAAGTGGAAGGAGACACCCAGGTGAAACAACAGGGTGAAGGAAGCAGTGGAGGAGAAGAATAAAGCATTCAAAAGGAGTTTTAAGAATAGGAAGAATATATGGAGGAAAAGAGCGAGTGGTACCAGAACCCAGGAAAAATTGGATGCAATAATGGACAGAAATGATGGAATAAGACATGGAAGAATGTAAGAACTTGTTATATAGCCAGGTAAGAAACATGAGACAGTAGAGACAAGAAATTAGGATGATAGATGAAGACAGGAGAGGAGAAAAGGAATTGTGGATTAGATATGTTGAGAATATGTTCATCCCAGAAGAGAATAGGGATGAGAGTGAAACAGAGAAAAAGTAAGAAATAGCAAAAGAGGAGGAAAGAGGTCCCATATGGAAAGAGGTGGATGCATTAAAGAAAATTAAACAATAAAAAGCACCAGGCGGGAATGAGCTGACCTTGGAAATGATAAAGAGCTGCAGGTGAAGTAGGTATACAATGGCGCTAAAGGCTGATGAGAATGATTTGGAAGGAGATCAAGGTACCAGAAGACTGGAAAAGGGGAGCTATAATACCTATTTTCAAGAAAGGAGACACAAATAGATGTACAAATCATAGGGAGATAATGCTGATGTGCCACTGTAAAACAAAATATGATACTTGATAAGAGAATAAGAAATTAATTGAAAAGAAAGTAGAGAGAGGAACATCATGCATTTAGGGAACAGAGGTCTACAAAATACTTGATCTTTGCCTTTTGACAGGTATGAATTTGGGAAATACTGGGTAATGAATGGTATTTATAAATGTGGAGAAGGTATATGTTAGTGCAGATAGAAATAAAGTTTGGAAAGCAATAGAGGAGGCTGAAATGAAAAGAGAATTTGTAATGAGAGTTAAAAGAATGTTCGGGGATAACAGAATTTGTGTTAAGATAGTGTGTGGCAGTACGGATTTGTTCCAAATAAAAAATTGAGTGAATCAGGGGAGTGCCCTCAATACTATTATTTGTAATGGTAATGGAAATGGTCATAAGCAAAGTGGCGAGAAAGCTGAGAGGAAAGAATGAAAGCCATGATATTTGCTGATGACTTGTTGGTATGAGGGGAGAAGGAAGAGAAAGTACAGGAATGGAATGAGAAAGTGAAAGTGGGGAATGGAATTTAGCACGGGAAAGTGTGAAGTGATGATTATGACAAGGAAAAGAATAAAGCTTACTAAAGCTAAAATGTTGGATGGAATAGAGCTGAGAAATGTACAGGATGTAAAATATCTTGGAAGCGTGATTTAGGCAAAAGGTGGAAGTAGAGAGAATATAATGAGAAGAAGACAGCAGGGAAATTTGTTTTATAGCTGTATAAGAGACCTGCTAAGAGAAGATAAATGCACTTGAAGTGTAAGAAAGTTTTGTACAGGGCATAACTTTGTACCCATGGTAACCTCTGCAGCTGAAACATGGACAGTGACATGATGGTAAGAAAGACTAGGAAAGGGAAGGCCATGGGAATGAAGTTTGTTAAAAGCATGTTATCTGTCACGAGGAGAAACAAGATTAGAAATGAAGTTACACAGGAAAGAGTTGGAGTTCAGGGAGTACATGATATAGTAGAGGAAGCAAGACTGAGAAGATGATATGGGAATGAAATGAGGATGCAAAAAAAATATGGAAATGAAGTATGTAAGATAAAGACTGCAAGGGAGGCCAAGAAAGATATGGAAGGAACAGATAACAAAGTGTTCAAGGGAAAAAAGAGAAGCAATTAAAGGAGGAAGATGGAAGCATTTTACTAAATTGACTGGTCACAGGCTAGAAACAATTGATAATGATGATGGTATGAGTCGATAGTAAGGGATTAATAGTTAAAAATTAGAGGAAGGCCAATTTCTCCCCTCTAGCTATCAGTTTATATCTATTTTAATTCTCTGACAATTCTTTTTATTCCTTAGTTGCAAATCAATAGCCACTCACTGTTTTTGTTTGAGTGAATACTTCCCCTTTTTAGATTTACAAAGGAAAATAATAGTTTTTGGAAGTAAAAAATTCAGTTTATGAGTTAGACATTTACATCTGATAAAGCTATTTAAAAATACATTTTTTGCCACTGGTCTTAAGTCTAAAATATCAAATAAAAAAAAATGTCAAGTTTGGATTGGATTCTATGATTTTAAAAATACATATGGTTTGTCAGCTAATTTAGTCATATTCAAGTTTGGAATCTTGACTAGGAGCTGTAAGGGGAAGTTTGTTAACTATAGCGAAGTACGGTCTTGTTGGGCACATAATGAAATTAAAATTAAGCTTCAGAAAACAAAATAAAAAATTAATTTAGTAAAGGGAGAGGACACATGCCAAAGTCTCCCCAACAGATTATCTTGTTGAATTTGTTGTTAAGACTATCTCTTCAATTAATTTAAAGTGCTAGTTGTTATGAATTATATAAAAGACTAATAAATCACTAACTTTGGCATTGAGGTGCAGTACAAAAAATATATAAAAAATACTTTCAGGTGGAGATTTTGGGGAGAGTTTAAACCCCCAAATTATCTCCCCTCAGAATGGCCTTGGTATACAATATATTGACATTAACTATAATCACATAAACCTGCAATGCAAACACACATTAGTTTGCTGTGTTGCCACTATTGTCTACCAGTTTTTTAAACTATCCATGGTCCTGCAACAAATATTTATATTGTCATATACTTCGGGAATCCCCCCCATCTCAAGAGCTAACGTTGTGGTCAACCTGGTCTGTTGAAGACAGATAATTTACCTGTGTGAACGTAGCAAATTGGGCAGCAATGACAACATTGATCACTCTGCACGGAAATACCCTTATACCTCTCGAAGCAAACGTTGGGGTCTATGGCGGCGCAGAACACGGCGGCGCAATTGCTGGGGCAGCCCTGACTATAGCTGTACTGTGCAGCTGCCAAGTTGGCTCCCAAAGTCAGCACAATCACCAAGCAGATGAGATAACCCATCTGGAATTTCACCTTATGAGATAAGAATTCACTTCAGGGAATATTTAAAAGTAATTTAGTTTTGTGAAATGTGCAGGTCTGTCAGGTGCACTGAGGGTGGTTTCCCCTAGATGGTCTTCCTCTCTACCTACACCCAAATGCTGGTTTATTTCCTCTAAATTCAACCTTCCTCATCCCTGACACATTAGCCTAATTAGTAGCTTGTTTATGTGTATAACCCAAAAGGGTAAAAAGAAGTGCCGCTTAAAAATCCTAGCTAAGAGTCTCTGGTTAGATTCTCAGCATGGCTATAAAATATGGTGTGTCGGTCAAATTGGGGCTACCCTTTTCCCAGTGATGAATTAACGGTTGGAAGACTTTGAGCCGAGTCTGTACTAACATTAAGTTTTGGTCAGATCTTCAAAAGAAGGGCCTTTTGAAAAATATAAAAACTTTTTCTTTTCTAGCCCAAGTTAACATTTTACTAAAAGTTCACAACCTAGAGCTTAGAAACAATTCTTCACCGATTCATGACCTGCAGCTTTGAGTCAATGGTTCACTAGTTCATGACCTACATATTTGAGTCATTCGTTTACTTGTAGACCTACAGCTTTAATACAATAATTTTGTCTACCATAATTCATCACTAAACAAGAGAAATTTGGTTCCAAGTAAAATGCATGTCGTATAATTATTTCTGTTATACACTTGTTCTATAGTAACAAAACTATGCAAGGTTATGAAAGTCATTAAATTTAGATACTTTTTAAGCACCGACTTTTAATACCCCTTCAGTTTATATGTTTATATACTAATTACGCTAGTGGTTTTAGGGATTAGGAAGGTTATATTTAGAAGAAGTGTACCCGCATTTGTGTGAAGGAAGAGAGTAAACCATTTTGGGGAAAAAACCTCCTCAGCACACCTGAACAAGATTCGAACCGCGTTCTCCGATCATCAATAGTCTACTGCGAGAGTAGCACCTTGGACCATGCTGTGACCGAAGCAGGTAATGTTTTGCTTACGCTAATGAATGTTGACTGCAAAATAAAAATCTATTTGTAATTTCTTAATTATCATAATGGCTATTTTCACCATGTTTTTACTACCTGTTCAGGCTATTCACTTATATAATAATTACTTTAGTGGGCTAGGGATGAGGAAGGAAGCATCTTGTAGGTAATGCACTTGCAAATGTTTGGAAGTAAAGTGGGAAACCACCCTAAGTAGACCCGTCCAGGATTCAAATCCCGATCTCCCAGTCATCGGCAGTTTAATATATTGTGAGGGTGACGCCTTAGACCATGCAGCCACTGAAACCGTGCAAACATTAAGTATACTGATGGTCTAGGGATGAAGGTAGAAACTTCGGTAAAATGTACCCGCATTTGCATGATGTAAGCGTGAAAAATTATTTTAAAAAAACGCCTTGCCGGGATTTGAACCACAATCCCCCCATTCAGTCTAACACTAGAATTTTGAGTTTGACCACCGGTAAGAGTATTTATTATGTTCTCACAATGCACAAAGAAAGTTTATTTAAGAGGGAAAAAGGTGATATACTGATATATACTACTCTCTTCAAATAATTTCTAGTCATTTAAAATCTTCCCAGCGACTAATCTCTGGACCACCTTTCAGTTGAGCCCCCCACTTCAAAAGATCTTCCGAAGCACTTGTTTCATCTTTTCTACTCCCTCTCCACTGCGGTAAATCCTGTCCAACATACCTTAATGCTGCCGTTAATAAATCAGTTGTACTGTACTCGAACACACCTGATACTGCTCTGCCAGAACTCGTTTCCGTTGTTAGCATACTTTGTCGGCTACCTGGTCTCATATTTGGTGGCCAGATAATGGTTTTCCTCTGACGTCATATTCGGAAAAACCTTGTAGCTTTGAGAGAAGCTCCTAATGCACGACTCCAAAAACACAATTGAAACGTTCAAGGTCTTGATCATTAAATTTAATTTTGACGTTTTAACCAACTCGTTTGTTTTGTCTCGATCTCGAGCAAAAAACAAGGTTTTTTTTTTAATCACCGCTTATTCTACTTGTTCAAATTATACGCAAAAACTTAATTAGTTTTATTATGTGGTTATTATTTATAATGTTTTAGCAAATGTTAGCTACTTCTCCACTTTAAATCCACTACTGTACCCGGGCTGGGGTCAAGTATTTGTTCGCCTATTTTCCACTACCGGCTTGCCAGGCCTGGCGTAGATTCATACACCTTATAATCTAACTTCAGACTTTATTTATTTATTTACACTATTTATCCCAATTCCTAGCATGTAGCTTGGGACCTAGATCTATATCTTGAATTAAATTAACATATCTTTGAGCTATTTTCTTTTTTAAATACAATAATAAGTTTAAAATAAGCACCTAAATCTAAATATCCTATTTGTCCTTTCCTATACCTATCCTACTAATTGGTCCATCCCGGTTATATTACGCCCCCGGTACCCTGCCCAGCTGGATATCCCGCCGAACTCTGGATTTAATAGTCTCCAGATCGACGAGAGCCCCATCGGGGTGGGCATCCCACCACCTGGGGAAGCACCCTACCGGAGATTTCGCTCCGTCTACTAACCACAATATAACCACCTATGGACTTACACTTAACCTAAAGATTTATAAAAATATTTAATACTAACTTAACCCAAATTCAAGTCGTCCTTAAAGTTTGCTGCAGGGTCTTTCAGTTGTTATCGCCGATCCATTTTCTGAACTGAGGGCAGCCATCTCCGATGGATCGGTGGACTGACTAGTACAGGCACAACATCCAGTCTCCCACTGTTAATTCATCACTGTGAAAAGGTAAACCCACACTTCACCAATGATACATTTTTCGGCCATGCAGGAAATTGAATCTGGGACCCTTAGTTTAGTATACAGACAAGCTACCGACCGGGTTAATGTGTCGGATTGTTAGCTACTTCTAGTGCCTAAACTATGGATGGGTTTATCTTACCCGCGGGTTCTTTAGTAAAAAATCAGATAAAAAATAATTTTGATGATGAATATTATAATGTTGGTGCTCAGGTATGCAATAGAAAACACCTCCTTACATACCATCATAAGTGGCCGGAGGCAGTATTGGAAACTCTTAATAAAAACTGCTAAACAGGCCTCTGAACTCGCTATCCACTAGCGGCAGGTCGTGACGCGGTGGTCCAGCCCCGCTGCCAGTTTTTCACACAGACTACAATGGGTGGGCACACACTACCAGTCTAATGCAAAGCGGCTAGTACAATCTGTTTAGTTACTCATTAGAACTCTCTTGTTGTAGAGATACCACATAGCAACTCCGCGTTCATTGCGAGATTGACTGTACACACTCAGTTGACGGCGAGTGTCTACGCTTGTTTGGTCGCGTATCTTTCTGGCCGTTAGTGCGCGGGTGGCCTAAGTGTCTTGGGTGGGGGGGCTGAGGAAAGTTTCCAATTTGTGAAGGGAAATTATTTTAGCTGAACAGCGTAAGGGATAGATCCACCTAAGATATGGAGGCAAAAAAAAAAATCCGTCTGCGGACATGGGCTATAATGTCATCTTAGATAAGGGAGTAGCATAGAAACGCCACTCAAAAGTTGAGGCGGGATGTCAGAATTCAAACCCTGACCGTCCCATCAGCAAACCAGATTAGTTGGTCGGATTTGGGATATTAGAAATAAGATTAATAAAATGCTTTTGTTTAAAACCTAACTTTGTAGTCAGGCTTAAACATGTTTATTTTTTGACACAACATTTATTTTAAATTATTTAAAATCAAAATAGCTCTTGTGTCCATGTTTTAGCATTTTGAAAAAAAATTACAATTTCAACTATTTGAAAAAACATAGTATTAAAAGCTAGGCATCTTAGCTTTAAGTGCCTTTCTACCACTGAGCATTACAAGAATTAATTAGTTAATTTTTCTATGAATAGTGAGCATAATTTGTGCAAAGGTCCAAACCAAAACTATAAGATTATCTCAATTTTAATTGTAAAATGCATCAATCATATACAAAATTACCTTGTATAGTGGCAGTGAAAAACCACGAGTCATCATAGTCATTAGCAACATGTGGTTAAAACTTCAATATTCACGTGGTGTCTTAAAATGACTTATGAAAAAAGAATCCGAGCATGTGACTATTCATCGGTAGCTCACTGGTTGAGCATTGGCACAGTATAGTTCAAAACCTTGGCGAAAGGAAGGCCATGGCCTTACGTGGATTTCGCGCATTCTCTTGAGTGCGATAGTACATAATTTGTTACATGCTGAGGGAAATAATCAATGAGGAACAAATTAAGGGGATTCCCTGAAGTGACGGAGGCTTTTTGGTTCCTATCACACCCTCAGAACAATTTGCCTGATGCCATCTTAAATCTCCTCCAAAGGTACCTAGTTATATTCTACAGCGGAACAAGTGACTACCTTGATGCACGTCTGAATCTCTACACAACGCATAACAGAAATATAGAAACCATCCCACCCACCGCTGATGATCTGAAGTTGCGTGTCCTCTGCAGTTGCTACCAGAGCGGTCAGACAAAGGCAAATGTTGAACTACCGGACAACACACTTTGGGGATGGAACGACATAAACAATAACTACAACCCCATCTGGACAACCCAGCCTGAAGTTTATCTGGCTCTTTGGTAGTTTGTTTGCTGTCAATGTAAAAAAGGGTGCTCTGAAAGTTACTGCAACTGTTTCAAACATGATCTATCCTGCACTAGACTATGCAAAATATGCCAGGGAAAGTGCAATAATGCCTAAGATACTAGTCATTGTTCTGTCTTTGACATTGTTTCCTCAAAGTATGGTTGCTCTAGAGCCTAAGTCTATTTTGTTAATTTGATTTGAGAAAACTTGTTTTTTTATTTCAATATTATTTTACCATTATTATCAAACGTTGTTTTGTATCTCATTGTGTTTAAGACCAGAGTTGGTACGATTTGTTACTGAGAAGTTAAATAAACAGTCTTGTCTAATTTATGTGTGCCATTAGTTAAGTAATTTTTCTTCCCGATATTATATGCTACTAATTTTTCTTACTAAAAATATCGTCACCCGAGAATACAAGTGTCCTATCTCCAAAACTGTTAAATTAGAGATATTTGGTATTTAAGTTTATTTAGAATGCATATGATTCACCTACAGTGAAATTGAGACTACCATATCATTACTTAAGACGATACAAACTCTAGTTGTCATCTAGTAACATTGGTATTATACACAAGGTCAAATTATCAATGCTCTTTACACAAAAGTGAAAAATTGGACCTAGAACACCAGCATTCTCATATAAGTTACTAAATAAAATATAATTCACTTAGTTCGTCAGCTTTATAAAACTTCAATATAAGCAAAATTACACTTGTTAATTACACTAAAAAATAATAAGAATACATTATATGAGACATATATAATTAACTACAATTATTTTAACCGTATATACCTTACTTCCTTGAGGTTATAAAAGAGATTGGAATAGTAGTGTACATTTAGGGGTGCGGAAATTAGGTAGATTCTGTTGAAAATAAAATAAAAGTATGTTCTTATATACATTAATTTTCATAAATTCCAGAAAAAACGCAACGAGACGGTGTGGGGTGATAAAGCAGTCTGCCCTCTATTTGTAAGTGTTTTATCAAGGATTACGGCTTGTCATACGAAAACAGTACAATATACATTTATTTTAGTAAACCAAGGAATAAAAAACTTTTACACAAAAAATATTTTTATTTAACCAATAAATAGAAAGTTATGGCAAAAAAATGTTATCGCACGTTATTTTTATGTTTTTAAATTACTAAGTAATTATCGGCTAATCCGATTTTTTTTTGCATTCATATTAAAGATAATTTAAAGAGCTATCATTTAAAATAAAGAAATCGAAAATCGAGCCAGTGGTTTATGATATATACTGAAAAAAGCATTTCAAATTGTCGGCCATATTGATGACGTCACAGTTCCTGTCCACGAATACATTTTTTTGCCCTCCATATCTGAAAATGCATATCTTAGGTAGGTCTAGAACTGTGCAAAATTTCATGCTTGTATCAAAAGGTACAGTATCAATTCTTTACGCTGCTCATTTATTTGATTTGGTCGCAACAAAATGAGAAGTTCAACAGGCGTCAAGGAGAATCACGTGAAAAATCTCTACAAAAACTCAAAGAGAGTTTGGTAAATCAATAAATAATTTTAAAGTTGCCGTAGTTAATTCCAGTTAACGTATTGCTAAAATAATTGCCAAAGAAGCTAGACCATTTATTTTATGGAAGATTTGTTTATAAGATAAATTGTTTTATTAATAACTGACGAGGTATGTCTGTCCAGATACAGTAAAATATTTCCTATCTGCACCCTATGCCACCCTAACTACAAGACAGTTTTTAGGCGAGTTGAGGTTTTAAAATAGGATAAAATTATTGTGTTAGCAGACTAAAAAAAGTGATTAATTTTACTAATCTTTCACTCTCAATATTGATGAAAGTTAAGATTTGAGACATACGGCTCAGCTACTGATTTTCATTTGTGGAATTGATCAAAATTTTGAAGTAACTGAAGAACTAGCACCAATGAAGAGAGTGAAGGGTACCTTGAGCGAAAACTCACCCATGTTTGCATTCAATCACTTCACTCATCCCTTCAGGCTGACATTAACTCACTTCATACAGTCACTTAGGTTTCTCATCAAGGCTAGCATTCAACAACCGATCTAAGCCTGCCGAGTGCGTATCATGGTAACAGGGCAGCACACCCTGTCAGGTAAACAAGACTATTACCCGCATGAACGCCCGACCAACACTCTTAAAGATTGGGACATACATCTCATACCTTAGTGGAATGCGCACCATAGTTTGAGAACCACTAGTCATTTATGCTTATTAGTGCCTCTATTTTAAATACCAGTACGGTTCACTGAAACATTGCAGTGAAAGGGGGTCAGAGGGGAAGAGGTGGCTTTCAAAGCCACTCTTTGTTTTCTAAGGACCGCTATCCTGTACCACCTCAATTCATTACCATCTGGTGTTGATCTATCTTCATTGTACTGCAA